>JASDQU010280600.1:0-14738 GCA_032191745.1 Picea mariana
CAGGGCCAACTTGTACGTCACAATCTTAGGATCTTATGATGTCATGATTGGTATGGACTAGTTGGAATCGCATGAAGCGATACTCAACTGTAAGATGAAACGGTTGAGCTTGGTTGATGACGAGGAACAGAGACGTGTGATTGTAGGCCGAAACTAGGGAGTTTCCATGAGGTTCATCTCTTCCTTGAAACTACGGAAGAGCATGCATAAGGGGTGCAAGCTTTTTGCAATCCTTGCGTTAAATCAGAAGGGAGTAGCGGAAGGTCTAGAACACCTTTTGGTAGTGAGAGAGTTTGTAGATGTCTTTTTGGAGGAGTTACCTAGGATGTCGCTGAAGAGGGAATTGGAGTTTACTATAGACCTAAAACCAAGGACTGAACTGATATCTAGAATGCCTTATCGGATGTCAACCCCAGAGTTACAGGAGTTGAGAATGCAATTGAAAGAATTGTTGGACCTGGGACTGATACGTCCAAGTGTGTCACCATGGGGTGTGCCTGTTATTTGCATACAAAAGAAGGATGGGTCATGGAGGTTCTGCATTGACTACCATCAATTGAAAAAGGAAATGATCAAGAATCAATATCTATTGTCGAGGATTGATTATATGTTCGATCAAATGAAGGGTGCAACGATGTTCTCAAAGATCAACTTGTGATCAGAATACCACTAGTTACGAATTAAGGAGGATGACGTCTCTAAGACTGCCTTTAAGATGAGGTTTGGACATTATGATTTTATTGTTTTACTATTTGGACTGACAAACGCCCCAGGGGTATTCATGAGTTTGATGAATAGGGTGTTCTGCGAGTACTTGGACAAGTTCGTCCAAGTATTCATTGGCGATATTTTGATTTACTCTCGGATGACAGAGGAGTATGATGAGCACTTACACTTGGTACTACAGTGTTTGTGAGAGCAAAAATTGTATGGGAAGTTATCTAAATGCTCATTTTATCAATCAAGGATTCACTACTTGGGGCATGTCATCTCCGGCGAAGGTATCGCCATGAATCCAGCAAAGGTTGAGGCTATTATGGAATGGCCTGCACCGACGAATGTCTCAGAAGTGTATAGCTTCATGGGTTTAGCAAGATACTATCGATATTTCATCGAGGGATTTTCGAAGATAGCAAATCCAATCACGGAATTGCAAAAGAAAAACAAGAAGTTTGTTTGGATTGAGAAATGTGTGGAAGCATTTCGGAGGCTCAAGGAGCGGTTGACAACAGCACTAATACTAAAGGTCCTTGACGTGGACGTGGACTTCTTGGTATTCCCTGACACATCCAAGGAAGTCTTAAGCAGAGTCTTGATGCAAGATAGATGAGTGATCGCTTACATCTCAAGGAAACTGAGAAGGCATGAGGAGAAATACGTGACACACGATTTGGAGTTATTAGCCATCGTATATGCCTTGAACGTTTGGAGACACTACCTTGTTGGATGAAAATTTGAACTAAATACTGGCCACTGTGGACTAAAACACATATTTACGCAAAGCGACCTGAACGCGCGACAACGGCATTGGTCGAAATTGCTCAGCGAGTACGACTTCGAGATTACTTACATAAAAGGAATAGTGAACTGAGTGGAAGATGCATTGAGTCAAAGACCACACATCTTTTTGGTGTTGCCTCTTCATAGGAATCTATGTGAAAATATTATAACTTTACAGTGTGATGATGACTGGTACAAAGAGATCGAGGGTTTTATCGGAAAAAACACAATGATGGTACCAAGATTTGAAGGATTTATGTTTGACGATGATGGATTACTGAGGTTTAAAAATTGGATTTACGTACCACTAAATGATGAGTTGAGGATTTTGATCCTAAACGAGGTTCATAGAATAGTGTACATGGCTCACCCAAGAGTCACGAAGATGAGGCCCGACATTAAACCTTTATTCTTTTGGAAGGGAATGAAGGCATATATAGTCAACTATGTGGCCAAATGTCTAGAATGTCAACAGGTAAAGGATAAACATAGACATCTGATAGGATTACTAGAGCCACATGCTATTATGGAATCGAAATGGGATCTTATTTCAATGGATTTTATTGTTGGATTTCCACTGACGACAAGGAGACACGACTCAATTTTCGTAGTAATAGACACTCTGATGAAGAGTTATCACTTTATTCTTGTGCGTACAATGTATCAGGCACCTGACATAGCTAGATTTTTCATCAGTGATATTGTGAGGCTGCATGACGTGCCTAAGAGGATTATATCTGATCAAGGATCAGTGTTTACTGGACAATTTTGGACGAGTTTCCAAGAGGCCTTGGGAACCCAACTTAACTTCAGTATGGCGTATCACCCAGAGACTGATGGGCAGACTGAACGAATGAACCAAACCTTGGAGGACATGTTGCACATGCACATGATGGACCAACAAAAGCATTGGGAATAATTCTTGCCACTACTGGAATTCTCTTATAACAACAATTACCAAAGCACCAATAAGATGGCACCTTTCGAGTTTCTTTACAGGCGACCATGTCAGACACCTTTGAGTTGGGATCGACTTGAGGATAGGGTCCCAGTGGGACCAGAAGTGATCCAAGAAATGGAAGAGAAAATGCAAACAATAAGACAAAGGATTGAAGAAGTGAAGGATCGGCAGAAGAGTTATGTCGATGCACACCATGTTGACCGTATTTATGAGGTCGGCTATCGAGTCTTATTGCAAGTTAAACCGCATAAGATTTCGATCAATTTTGGAAAGGGAGATAAACTTTCTCCTAGGTTCATGGGACCTATCGATATTGTGGAGAGAAAGGGGTTCGTGGCCTATCAACTAGCCTTGCATGATTCTTTGAGGCGTATGCATGATGTTTTTCACGTATCTATTTTGAGACATTATATTATTGATCCTACACATGTTATTGACATGAGTTCCTTGAAGGTATCGGATGAGGGGGTGCTCATGGTTGAGCCAATATGCATATTGGATCATTGTGTTCAACAACTACGGTGTCAAACAATAGATCAGGTCAAGGTTCAGTGGGACAAATATAGTCTGCACTCGACGACCTGGGAGGACGCATATGATATGCGCCAACAGTTTTCATTTTTGTTTAATAGATAGACTTATGATACTGTGATACACATTATTTCGGCACTTATACTGTGAAACTTTGGGACAAATTTTAGACCAAGAGGGGGTGTCTGTAACATCCCACTCTTACACACTAAGCGAATTTATTCTTTGAGGACACTTGCTCGCAAGTGATCTGGATTATTATGCTATTAAAAAATTGATCTTGATTATGAGGCATTATGGGTTGATGTCATGTTGTTTTGCTGCATTGACATAGACATGTTCTATTGACTCGGTTTTTCTGATGTGAAGTATTTCGGACCTCGAGGATGCAAAGGCATCAATGGAACCCCTTGGACTCTGGATCGAGTTGGGGAGTGAACTATTGGGGTTTTATTGTTTTATATGTGATATTAGTGCATCTAATTAGACGATATGATTATGAATATATTTCTGACATGATTCACTGATGATGCAGGCTGGCGATAGCTTGTCGAACAGACTCACATGTGGAGTAGAGGGGTCACTCACGACTACCAAATATGTTGAGGGAGAGGTGTGGACAGCAACCCTGCCATAGCCTACTAGTACTCCCGCCATGGCTCTAATTGTAGGTTAAAATTTACCTAGTTCGAGAGGACCCACGATGTCGTGAGGGAAGACTGTGACAGTCACTCATGATTATTCTAAGGGGTGCACAATAAGGCAAGGGCCTTATTCCTTAAATGCCTTTAGTGTTACACATCAAAATTACTCACTTCAATAGTGTCGCAAGTGTCATCATTACAAGTGTTGTAAGTGTCACATCTTGTCTGCAAGTGTTGCATCTTGACCAAAAGTGTCACAAGCATCGCAAACATCATACTTCCTATGTCGTCTCTCTAACGACATTGTAAGGACACTAAGACACCTTAAAGACTAGTTTTGAAGAATGAAAATCAATTGACAGAAGAGTACAAACCTTTTTCCACTGAAAAAACCACTCAAATATCAAATTTGGAAGGCAGTGCTCCCCTATGCATTCTCAGGGAGTGTTAACGCTCCCTGGGCCTCTTTGGGGGAGTGCTACAATGATTTGTGCCCCATTTTCGGGGAGCGCTACCCTTTCTGAGCGAGTTTTGGTTTGTTGAGACAAATCAAGGAAGAATCCCCTCAATTTCTGAAGGTGGTTGGATTCAAATAGAAGTTCAAGGCATGATCTTAGGGAAGATCCTCAATTGAAGGAGAGGAATCCTCAACTTATCCCAAAGATATGTCAAGTGGTTGGGCCTCTCCAAGGTTATATAAGGAGGCCTTTTCATGGTGAAAGGTACAAAAAAGATTGGAAATATGAAACTTATGATCTCATAAGTGAGATGTCATTAAAGCATAATCAGTGTAGATTAATTGAGCAAAGGGGTTGGACAAGGAGAGATGGAAGAAGTTTCTACACCTTCATCAAAGGATTGTAAGTACTCTTCATTTGTTCTCATTAATACATATACATGTTTGGCCTATTTCTTTCAAGTTTATGTTTGTTTCACATGAACTTGTCTTCAGTAGATAGATCTATATTTGAGCTAATATCGGTAGAATAGGAAGCTCGTTGTATCTTTGTTTGTTCTACAGGACCTATCAAGGAGCTCAGGATTGGAGCTCAATCTAGACTTTGTGAGGACAAACATCGTTAACAAGGTACACATCTTTCTTCTTCCTCTTCATATGTTAGCTTAATTAGATCTAAAAAGGATGTTTGTGTCCACGTTAATAACTTTTATGTCTTGGCCTTAGGAGTCTAAAGAACAAGAGGGAATCTACTTGTTCGCCAGAGGATTCACCTGTAACAGAAATTGGTGACTCCACTGGGGATAGGTTAGAAGTAACAGTTATTTACCAATTCATTTGGATAGGTCACTAACGGTTCTTTACCGGATCCATCAACATCCTCCATTAGTCCTCCACCTGTTAGCCCTCTATCTGGACCACTTCAGATTGAGAAACCTTCGTTCGGCTCTATATTACACCCTTCTAAGAGAACTATCAGTAAATATACCTTTAATCCTAGTTCACGTGCCACTCAGAACTACAAAATTGTTGAAGATTTGGCTCAAGCATCGTGTGCTATGTCTACATTAGAGGTTCTACAACACTGCCCCAATCAACGTATAATGCTCTTGGCTGCTATTGGTGTTGTTGATCCTGAGTCATCCAACAATATCATGTTTAACTTCGACACTTATACATATAGACTCTCCCACCAACTTGCTTTCCAAATTGATGTTGTTGTTCACAATCCACAAATTCACTGAACCATCTTGCATGAGGGAGCCTCTACTTGTGTCATGCCTTTAGCATGTTGGAAAGGTTTTAAATCACCCACACTTAACAAATCCCCAACAATGTTACATGCATTCGATGGGTGAGGTTTTCATCCCCATGGGATTTTACAGTCCATGCCCATCCAGTTGGACGGAAAAACCATCATTGTTGATGTCGAGGTGATCGATGCTCCCCTCGATTACAGCTTATTACTTGAAATAAGTTGGTTTTATGCTATGACTTTTGTTGCCTCGTCGATGTTTCGATGTGTACAATTTCCTCATCAAGGAAAAATTGTCACTGTCGATCAGTTAGATTTATGTACACCCAAAGCTCATGCTCCCACTACCAACAATATTCCATTCTTGGGAGATCACAAGATCACATATGAAAGCATTGGTGTTGTCTTGTTGAAAGATTCTATCCTTATGGGTACCTTCCCTACACCACTTCCACTGACTACACATCATATTTCCACCGTTGATATGATTTCGACCATGGCTTATCAATATTTGGAATCATCTGACCCTTGGATTATACCTAGTCCTTTGGAATTCGACGCACTAGGTGACACCATGCCACTTAGTCCAATTGAATCCTCATACGTTGTTATCCAATCTGCCTCTCCCTTCTCGGATGACCAACATCTCTTGGCACCTGACAATTACTCGATGCCATCGTGGTTAAATTTCTTGTCGTCTGCAATCGACTACATTTCCCCAATTTTTCCCTATGATGAATATATTATGGAAATTTTGAGCATTGATGAGCTACCTTGGGATGATAACCATCATCGATATTCTTTTATTCCCCATTATGAAAAAATTCAGGAAGATATACACTCTATCTTCCCTCCTGATGTTGATTTTACATTGTCTCCCATGCCTTTAATTTTTTATGACTTAGATCTGGTATTTGACATGGTTATCTCTTCGGTAGGTATATTTGAGCATGATCTCCTTACCCCTGATGAGACCCTCGACATGTGTTCCTTTCGGAGCATTCTTCTTCCATCCGGTGAAGATCTCTTGGAAGCCATGCCCGAGTTTGGTCCCTTAACATGGTGTCCTTCTAGAGCATTATCCTCTTGGAAGCCATGATCAATAATAATTCATGAGCATAGTTTCTCTTCTCTGTAGCAAGCTCATTAAAATATGAAACATAGGTCACGAGCATAGTTTTCCTCTCTGTAGCAAGCTCGTTAAAAAATGAAACAGGAGTCTAGGGATTGAACCCAAAGCCTTAAGCATAGTTCTTTTCCTGTGTTAAGCTCATTAAAAAATGAAACAGTCACCTCTCTTGTCGAGTCGAGTCGAGTATTTGAACCTTCTTTTCGTCCACCCTTATCCTTTTTCTCCATCTAGTAGAGAAATTTGTGACAACCTCAAAGTCGGTGAATGAATTTAAGCTTGGGTGGCATGTCTCCATCCTTTAATGATCAATCTAGAGTTAAGCCACTAGATTTCAAGATGGGGGCATACCGATATTTGTCTTCATTCTTTCTCGTGCTCGTAAATACATGAGAATGCAACCGAGCAACCTTTTATCTATTTTTCGGGCCCACACGGTTACATGAAAAAGGAACCCCCTGGAGTCTCCTTTAAGCTCTTTTCATACTCTCTAAACATGAAAAGATTGTCGAGTGATCTTGCTTCCTCTCCCACTCATTAAAAGGTTTGAAAGGGCGTCTTTCAAGTGATAATTTATGTCTTTTTTTTCCTCGATAGACTAACATTACGAAAAAGGACAACATTGGAGTCGTCTTTAAGTTCTTTTCAGTGTCTCTAAATATGAAAAATCACTGAGTTTACCTTCTTTAGACTCGTTAAACAATCATACATTGAAGGACCCATATGAGATCGAACCCTTACTTCTTCTAGTTCGCTAAAAAAAGGAAGAGGGACTTACCGAAGGTGATTTATATCGAGTATGTGTTACCCTCCTTGAGCTAGTTAAATTAAAAAGAGGTACTCATCTATCTGGATGAGGGAAAAATTGAAAGAAGCAAGCTAAGCAGTTTTTGAGAACACTACAAGTAGCTCTTACGATCGCCCTTGAACATGACACTTTGTATTTGCACACATTTTAATACATTGAACCTCTACACTGAGCCAATCCTCTGAGTTTCTTTTACTCCTTTGGGTCACCTGACAAAAGTCACACCATCCACTACATCACCAATTTTTGGTCCATGTCAAGTTTCTGATGTTGTACCTTAGTGTTCAAGGGAAGTATCTGCCTCAGGAGTCATCCATCAAAAATATCTTGTTTCAATACCTGTGTTAGTCCATGTTCATTTGATATACCAATTACATCTCTTTGTCAGTTTCGTGTCGTTGATGGGGGATACATCAAGGCCCTCCTTCGACGAGTCTATTCCTATCAACTTCAACACATTATCTAGGAACTAGACTTAGAAACCAGTTAGTACCTTGGGACCTGCATGCCTTAATGGAAGGCCTCCTTATGTCCGATAGTGGGTTTACATCATTGACCCCTGATCGGGTAATTCCATAGATGTTCAAATTCAGCTCATATATTCACATTTGTTGGAATGTACTAGGGTACCTTGGGAATCATTGACACCAATGGTGATCTCCCTTACACTTGTTAACGATTTACCTCATTGACCAGTAATCAAGTGGTTTCTACCATGTTCAACATCAAGACATCTATTCACATGGTTATATTCATACTACATAGGGATCGGTAAGAATACCTTGGGTTGAGTTTTCACTCTTATGTATACTTTTCCCAAGTTGCGAATGATTTCTTTTGAACTATGACACATATACTATTACATAGATCCACTTTGTATTGGTCGTGGATATGTCTTGTCGTCTCGTAGATCCACTTTGTATTGTTCATGGCTACGATCAGTTCAGGTCATATGAGTATAGATGCACATTGTATCTTCAATGGCTATATCTCTTATCAATATAATTATGGATATGCAGTGTATTTTATGGCGGCCATACCTAAAAAGTCTTTATCACTCAAGCATAGGTATGCTTGCCTTGGGTTTGAAAAATGTCATAATATTTGTTTGATGGTTGTGTGAATCTTTTTCTAGCCTCTCTGCGTCCATACCCTTCGCTCAAAAAAGTCTGCAAACTACTTTAGTCATCATCGTCTTCTGACTTCGCACTTTGGGGGGAAATCTATTACACATCAAAATTACTCACTTCAATAGTGTCGCAAGTGTCATCATTACAAGTGTTGTAAGTGTCGCATCTTGACCAAAAGTGTCACAAGTGTCAAAAACATTATATTTCCTATGTCGTCTCTCCAACGATATCATAAGGACACTAAGACACCTCAAAGACTAGTTTTGAAGAAGGAAAAACAATTGACAGAAGACTACAAACCTTTTGCCACTGAAAAAACCACTCAAATATCAAATTTGGAAGGCAACGCTCCCCTATGAACTATAAGGGAGTGTTAACACTCCCTAGGCCTCTATGGGGGAGTGCTACAATGCTTTGTGCCCCATTTTGGAGGAGCACTACCCTTTCTAAGCGATTTTTGGTTTTTTGAGACAAATCAGGGAAGAATCCCCTCAATTTCTGAAGGTAGTTGGATTCGAATAGAAGGTCAAGGCATGATCTTAGGGAAGATCCTCAACCGAAGGAGAGGAATCCTCAACTTATCCCAAATATCTCTCAAGTGGTTGGGCCTCTCCAAGGTTATATAAGGAGGCCTTCTCATGGTGAAAGGTATAGAAAATATTGGATATATGAAACTTATGATCTCATAAGTGAGATGTCATTGAAGCATAATCAGTGTAGATTACTTGAGCAAAGGGGTTGGACAAGGAGAGCTGAAAGAAGTTTCTACACCTTCATCAAAGGATTGTAAGTACTCTTCATTTGTTCTCATTAATAAATATACATGCTTGGCCTGTTTCTTTCAAGTTTATGTTTGTTTCACGTGAACTTGTCTTCAGTAGATAGATCTGTATTTGAGCTAATCTCGGTAGAATAGGAATCTCGTTGTATCTTTGCTTGTTCTACAGGACCTGTCGAGGAGCTCAGGATTGGAGCTCATCTTGGAATTTTCAAGGACAAACGTCATTAACAAGGTACACATCTTTCTTCTTCTTTTTGTATGTTATATTAATTAAATCTAAAAAGGATGGCACTGTCCACATTAAGAACTTTTCTATCTTGGCCTTAGGATTTTAGAGACCAAGAGCGAATCCGCTTGTCCACAGGAGGATTCACCTGTAACACTTAGTCTCCCACAACCTCACCTGGCAGAGTATTGACTCCAGGGGTTTTTTGTGTCTACCTAGTCAGTCAAGAGGTGAGAGGCACCCTTGGAGCACGTGGTGCATCCTGAAGGGCATGTCGCGCAAGAAAAATGGAAAGAGGCTAGTGGCACCCTTAGAACACATAGTGTGTCCTGAAGGGCACGTCGCGCAAGGGAAACAGATGAGGCGAGTGGCACCTTGGGAGCACCTAGTGCGTCCTGAAGGGCACATCATGTTGTTAATGATAAATGAATGAACCTAGATGGCCATAGGATGAATAACATGATAAGAAATTTTTAAAACAATTTCCCTAATAAATTGTCGCCTAGCACAAAAATTAAGGTCTAGGTCTAATCTTTGCTAGTGGTAAAATTTTACCTTTTATAAAAAAATAAAAATAAACATATATAATAAAAATAAACATATATAAAAAATAATAATAATAAATAAATAAATAATAAAGATAATCTTCATTAACCTTGTGACAAGAAAGGGGTAAGAAATTAAAGTGTTTTATAAAAATATTTTGGGATAAAAACTTAAAAAGGGGAATGATTGTTTTACTTTTATACTAATTAAAAATTTAATTCATTAAAAAAGGGGGAAGAAGAGTAAGTTTTTGCACATGCCTTTTTGAGTTTAATTAAAAAGGGAAAAAGGGGAAATCTAAAATAACTAGGAAACTAGGAAAAACAGAAACCTTAAAAGAAAGGGGAAACACTAGAAAAAGAAGTTAGTCCAACTTAGTAAGGTATATACCATTTAAGAACTTTCTAATTTAAATTGAACTAGCAAATTAATAATGGGGAAAGTCATTAAAACTTGTAATGGAATTTGGGGACACCTAGGAGCGATTCTAGGAGTGACTCTAGGTGGGTGAGGGAAATAGGGGTAATTAATTAATTAAAGAAATTAATTTATGGAGGAATGAAGGGGATGGGTGACACTTGTACAGGGAGGATTTTTAGGAATTAATTTATTAAACATTAATTTAAATGGAATTTTGGGAAGGTAAAGGAGTTTGAAACTCTATATAATGGAGGGAGGAGAAGGAGGAAGGATCTCTTCTGTTTGTGTAATGTTACGCTGCAGAAATTTATACTTGACTGACTTAGCTTGTGGGAGTTGGGATACCCCTCTCAGTGAGGAGTAGTAGCTCAGGCTTGTGAGACGAGCTAGGAGCTAGTTGATTATTGGTTAGTGTGTGTGGCCTCTTTGTGGCTCGGAGGGATAAGTGGGAAGAAGAGTACCCCTAGCATTGGCTGGGAGGTACCGGTGAAGTCTCATCAGTCGGAAAGAGGGAGTTGCATGGAGTGTGCAAGACATCAACTCAGAGCATGCAATCAGACAATGGTATGCTTTCCTTATTATTTCATGGCAGATTGTAGTAGGATTTATGCTTTGGATCTACATGTTTAATTAGGTAAGTAAATTGATTGTCTTAGCATTATAGTTGATGACTGAATTTTTCCATAGCCTATAGCTCGATGATTGATTGACTCCCATGGCCTTTGATTCCTGGCATGTTTTGACTACCCTATGGTGTATTGATTTGTGAACATTGTGGTTATTTTTTTCTTTCGTCCCTAGCTCATCAGTCCTCGCATGAGCAATCAGTCAGGATCATGATCTACGGTTGTTGCTTCAGAATTAATAGACCTATGAATCTCAAGACCCTTCTTTTCTGTGTGTGGATGATGAATGAAGGATGTCCCTGTCAGTCGTCTACCTCTATTATTGTCCTTGGCTGATTGTTTGACTTCTGCCATCTAGCAAAGACCTCTGCGTATGGATTATCTTGCGTCCTTGTTGGTTTTTCTCTATGCCTTGGCTGATAGAATCCATACAATCATTTCAGTGAATTTTCCCATTGGATCCTTGCATTTCTCTTACTGTTGTCTATGTCGTATTGGTATTATGGCAATGGAAAAATGATTTGATATTGTGTCTGCATTTTTGGTATTGGTATCCTGGAAATGGAAAAACATTTTTATTTGTTATTCATGGCTGCGTTGTATTGGTATTCTGGCAATGGAAAAACGATTTGATTTCCTGTCTGCATTTTTGGTATTGGTATCCTGGAAATGGAAAAACGTTTTTATTTGTTATTCCTGTCTGTGTTGTATTGGTATTTTGGCAATGGAAAAACGATTTGATTCCCTGTCTACATTTTTATATTTGGTATCCTAGAAATGAAAAAATGTTTTTTTGTGTGTTATTCATGTCTGTGTTGTATTGGTATCCTGACAATGGAAAAATGAAATTATTTCCCTGTCTATGTTTTTATAATTGGTATCGTCGTAAGGGAAGGGCGTTTTGGTCATTCATGTATGAATTTGCATTTGGCATCTGGGCAATGAAAAAGGGAAACCGCGATTGTGCCATTTAAAATGTGTCTGAGATTGCCATTGAAGTGCCCACATTTTTTCTTTTAAAGTTGACAAAGATTGTCATTGAAGTGTCCATGTTTTTGCTTTTAAAAGTTGACATAGATTGTCATTGAATGCCCACATTTTTTCTTTTAAAATTTGGCAGATATTGTTGTTGAATTCNGAAATGCCCAATTTTTTTATTTTAAAAGTTGACAGAGATTGTTGTTGAAATGACCATGTTTTTTCTTTTAAAAGTTGACAGATATTGTTGTTGAATGCCCACATTTTTTCTTTTAAAAGTTGACACAAATTGTTGTTGAAATGCCCACATTTTTGCTTTTAAAAGTTGACAGATATTGTTGTTTAAATGCCCACGTTTTTTCTTTTAAAAGTTGACTAAGATTGTTGTTTAAATGCCCACGATTTTTCTTTTAAAATAAGACCGAGATTATTGTTTAACTTCCCACGATTTTGCTTTTAAAATGAGACTGAGATTGTTGTTTAAATTCCCACGATTTTCTTTTAAAATGAGACAGAGATTGTTGTTAAATGCCCATGTTTTTTCTATTAAATGTGACTGAGCTTGATGTAAATAACCATGGATTTTCCCCCAAAAAAAAATAAAAATGACTAAGTTCGTTGTTTAAGGGACACGAATTTGCTATTTATAGTGTTGACTGCATTGATTGTTGAATGACCACGAGTTGATCCTTTTGCAGTTTGTATTGTCTTCTTATTCTCCTTCAATTTGAGTGTACCCAGCTTTCTCACTACCAAACATTAATTGCTACATCCATATTATTGGTCAGATTAATTGCTATGTAACTGCCATGTTAATTACCAGGCTAATTTCTACAACAATGTCTAAGGACATCAGTTTCCTTCTTAATATTAATTTCCACAGCGATGTCAATTGCTACAATGATGTTAACAGTCAATAGTTCCCTTATTAATGTTATATACAACTATTTATTTTTGGTACGAATATCTTAGATAGACAGCATGTGTAATTTAATTGATTACAAGCATGATATTGTAGCATTTTACATTGATGTGGCTATTGTAGTTATATATTGTCATTTGATAGTTAGATGGTAGTTTTGGGGATTACTTAGAATTACCCTTTTAGATGGTGATTAATGGTTAAGTGATTTTAGGAGTATTGACCAAAGTATATATTAATCTTACTAAATTAAATTGTAGTTAATGATTAAATCATAATGCAGCATTGCTGAACTGATTCGTAATTGAGGTTATTTGGATTGAAATTAATGCTTGATTGTATTGTAGAATTGTCGATTGATTCGAAGATGATGTTATTTAGATTGAAAGTAACGGCTACAGTGTAAAGCAGAATGGCCGATTGGGTTGTATTAATTGTGAATCAGTTAATAAGTTAAAGACTAAACTATAATTTAGACTTTCTAAATTTCGATGGATACTCAATGTCAAAAACAATTTGTAACTGTAGACTAGTCTAAAATTGATGAATGGGTCGGGTGTTTGATGAAGTCATGACTTCCCTATTAGTCATCCTCTTGTGTCTCCTCGACCTTTTGTGTGGGGTGTGGATATAGTCTCCCTGTCAGTATTCAGCTCCTAGCCCATCGGAGTTTCTAGAGTCCTTGGTCCAGACAGGATGTGTTGCGCCAAGTTTATTGATGTGTCTATCATCTGGGGACGGCATGATTCCCGATGAGGGGATCATGGCACACCCTATTTGGATAGTGGTGAATGATAACTTGGTCGGATTCGGTGCCTTCTGTGTGATTGTTGTCGAGCATTCTAAGTTTGTTTTTTAGCACGGGTTGAACACCTTCAGGCATTTGGTTCATGCGCCTTGAGGTTATATGATCCAGGTGGATATCGGGGGCCACCCACCTTTTCCAAATGGCTCAAAACAGTTTTTTGGCCATTTTGGCAATTTACTATTTTTAGCAGGTTTTAACTTCCGGGGCCATTTTGAGGGCCTAAATGAAGTTTTTTCGAGATAGAGGTTATCAATGATAGTTGGAGGCATAATTGAGCCCCCAAAATGAATCTCCTCGACGATACATTTCCAACGAGCTATCACACGCCTAAAACGGAGATCGTATGCAAAAGTTACGACCTCGGGAAGTTGATGCACCAACTTACCCAAACGGGGCCCACATGACTTTTGGCGCTTCATCTCCTAGGGTTAGGTTTTTGGATGTCTAGGACTTTTGGCATTCCCATTTATTGTAAAAGGGCCTTCATAGCCTCATTGTAATCATCTTCTTGCGAATGCGAATAGCCGTCACATCTCTTCTCAGAGATAAGCTGCCACCATTCGAGCAAGTCTTTCACTCTGTATTTTTACAGTCTCTGTACATTTCTTTCATTAATAGAAATCATGTATTGCTGTATATCTGTGTTTATGGTTGCATCTCTGATACATTTCCGTTATATTATTGAATATCTGTGATATCTCTGTGCATTTATTTATTATATCTCCGCTCTCATTTCGTGCCGAAAATAATCTGGATCAGTGGTATCAGAGCAGGCTGCTCTTGATCGATTTTTTTTTTCAGTGCATGTCCCCGACGAGGTCCGAGTATAGCAAGTTGGGTCTCGAGATTGTCTCTCTCGAGGACAATTGCTCTCACACACCCAAGAAACCATCAATGGCAGAAGAAAAGAAAAACGATGGAGCAGACGATCCTATCAGTCTGTTGCTTGAGAAAGCTCTCACGCGACAGAGGGACGAAATGATGGAGAATTTTTCCCACATCCTTCAACGCCTGCT
>JASDQU010280601.1:1002-14738 GCA_032191745.1 Picea mariana
GAAAGTTTCAATGAAAATATTCATGTATCCAACCATATAAAATCATAAGGAGACATCATATACTTGTATTGCAAGTATTCTTTGATTGGCATCATTATTAATTTTAATTTGTATATTACTTACTCACCTATATTTGTCATGTCTAGAGAATAAGAAGGCTCTAAGAACAAACCTTTAGATAAGTACATCCTCTCTAGGTTTGGCCCCTTTTTTTTTAACTATATCCACCTTTAATAAAAGGTTTTATGAGCAAGCATCCACTGAGTTGTTTTTCCTTTTTAGATTTTTTCCTCATTCTTAATTTTTTAAATATTTTTATATAATGTTAATAATTATTTATAATTTATTTATGTAAAAAAACAAAATAAATTTAATTATTTAAATATTTATTTATATAAAATTAATAGTTATTCATAATTTAGGGAATAGTATAATGTTTACCAAATTTGAATCGTAAGCACCATTTGAATGTTAATGTTTTCATACTAAGCACTTTTATGATACACGGGCATTCATAAATTTGTCTTGTGAAGAAAAAAATATATAAATACATAAAAGTTATGGGACATGAAGAGTTGATATGCACAAAAGATTAGGTGCATGCTCTATAAACATACAATAAAAAAGAGTGCAATAAAGGTGATGTAAATATAATTAATTCAATGAGTTTGATGTATATGATATAGGGTGTACATAAAAAAAAATATTAATTCAATGAGTTGGATGCATATGATATAGGGTGTATATTAAAAAAAAAAAATTGAATGGTGGTATATAGAAAATAAAGTGATATATTTATGATAGGGATATTAATTATAGTTTATTGGATTAGGTTGAACGATAGATGTTGTGTTTTGAAAGATTTTGCTTTTTATTATAGGGGTTTTATTCAGGTTCAAAACTCGTTTTACCTGTTTAGTGTGGTATGTGGGCATCTGTGTTGGGTCTAAGTATATTGTAGTGTTATATTCAATTTGATTACTATGATAAACCAAACTTTTTTTTTTAGGGTGTTTGATTCACAAATGACCCAATTGTTGATTCTTTATAAGATTACGAGACTTAATCTTAAATGTGATTGAGCAAATTTGAGAATGTTGATTTGGTTAAATCAAATTCATGAAATACTTAGATAAATATTTTATGCAATGACATGATTAAAATAATGTAATGATAAATTCACTAGATGATTTTTACATGAGACTTGGATTTTTCTTATTGCATATATTACTAATGATTTTTCCTAGTGTGGTGGGAACTGTAAAAGCATGTTGATGAGGAAAAACCATTGACAAGAGTTGGGACTCTGTATTGCGTCATGAAGTAGCAATTATCTAGTGAATATGTTTGTATAATTGATTTTAATTATGATGAAAAGGTTTAGTGAATGTAGGCACATGGAACATTCTTTTCGATTCGACCCACGCATGGGTAACAAGGCTATATAGAGTTATACTAAGTGCTATCATGAGAGGTGGAGTAGCGTCCATGCTTCCACCTACTAGCACTTCTTTCATGGACAAAGTTGAAAACTGTAGGACACTTTTACTCGGTGGTTGCATGTTCTCGTGAGGGTAAGTCGCAGATTTGGTCACTCACGAGGACCAATTAAGGGGCATGCAATATGGTGTAAGCCTTATTCCTTAGCATCCATCAGTCTTTCAATAAGGGAAATGACAAGAGTTAACAATGTTTCCATTTCATTGCTCAAAGTCAAATACTTTAAGGGCATGCACACATGGCATCCTTAAAGTATGTCAAGTAAGTTCTGAAGGGCATGACATACATGGTGCCCTTAGTCAAGAAGGAGATCCTAATTCAAATTGATTTAGTTAGCTAAAAACAAGGTAAGCTAGAGTTAAGTGAAGAAAGTATTAAATAACTAGGGCATGAAAAGACTCATGCAATGAAAATAGGAATTTTGGAAAAGATATAGGAAACAACTAAGAGTAATTTTAGGAAGTCAAGGAAAGGTGGGTGAGGGAAATGATTTATTTTTAATTGGTAATTGGTAGTTTCATGTGCGCCTATGCATGTGGGTGACACTTCTAATGATGAATATTAAGATTTAATATAACCTTTAAATGAGAATTTTTCATGAGTGGGATATGTGTCATAAATATCAAATGTTATAAAAGAAAGGTCTTGGGATGAAAGAAGAGAGATATTACACCCTATTATTGGATGGTTGTCATAATAAAAATAAAACTTGAGCAATATTATTGAGAGTTTGGAATTTGAAGGTGATCTTGAGGTGGGAATCCTCTAAGCTTGCGAGCTTGATCTTCAAATACTTGCTAGTGGTATTATCTATACAACCCCATTATAGCTTCGAGACCTTGGGAAAGAAGAGTATCCTTAGGTATTGGTAGGGTGGTCAACTGGTGGGTCAATCCAATAATCGAAAAGCTTTGGAAAAGTTGATGCAGAGTTCGGCAAGTGACACAAGCTCTGTCGAAGTTGACGTAGAGTGCGGCAAGGTGATGTAAAACTATGATGAAGTTGATGCAAGTTTTCAACAAGTAATGTAAAGTCTTCAACAATAATCCTTCGGTGACGATAATCCTTGTTATGAAATTTCAATTAGAATAAATAATATATACATGCTTATATAATGGTTGAAGAATTTTAATTTTGTAGACATGTGATAATTATACATTTAAAAAAAAATGTTGGAATAATTAGTGTGTATAATTTCACAAATTATAGTGATATCATTGTTGTAAATTAGTGGGCTAATGTAGTGTAATCACGATGAATTGATGGATTGTATTAATTTTGAAATTTGTAAATTTTCGTGTGGTAAAATGTTGAGAGAATTGCATTGTATACACGGTGAATCGATGGGTGGTTTACCTGTTAAATTGGAAAATTTTCATTCAAAGGTTTTTAATAACCTATGTAGTAAGGCATGAATCTAAATCCTATCCATTTCTCTGTGGTTGAGTGTGATGAGTTGGTAAATTAGTAGAAGCTAAATTGTTATTCATTCATTTTTAATACTGATATTTTCTTTTGGTCCTATAAATCAATGCTAATTATGGGAAMATAAAAAAGTTAATTTTAATAGAAGTAAATAATAAATTTTCATCCTCTAAATCTCTATTAATTACGGGTGAATTAAAAAGCTAATTTTATCACAAGMAAATAATAATTTTCGACCTCTAAAAACTTCTATTAAGTATGAGTGAATTAAAGGTTAAACAAAGGGAAGTATCGATAAATTAACATCCCATTGTCGARTATTAATGTCAACATCAATCTGAAATTAAATTGAACTTACAATTGAATCGAATTTGGATTATCATTGTGTAAGTAGTCATATAGCAATCTAGAATACCACTGTATATTGTAGTCAAACCAAGGCACACAATACTGCATAAGAATTCCATTGAGAGTATCATGAAGATTGTCCTTTCTACCTAATGCCGAGAACTTGAACTTGAATTTGAATTTTTGACATGACTTGTTGCACCAAAACTTCCTTGGAATGCAGATCACTATTATCATCCCATAGTTCTTCAATTTAAAATGTAACTCATGTCAACTATGCAAGGTTATCTCTATGAAATCTAAGGTGTGCTTTATTGTCACACATAGTTATTGTCATCACAAAGTGTTTGTTTTAATTGTTGTTTGTTTTAATTGTTCTATCTTTCCCTCTTGCCAAACTCTTAGCTCTAATATCAATTGAGATCAAACACCAACCTTTCTCCAAATCTTAAGTTCCCTCTATCACTGTTATGTTGAGACCCTAATTGTCAGATGATTACATCCTAAGGACTTAACCTCTGCTCGACACTAGACATATGTTAGATTTTTAGTTGGACTATGGGACGAGCAGAAAAACCTGAAATGTAACATCCCCACTATAATCGTCAGTTTAATTAATGCTTACTGTAGATATAATGTGTGGCTATGACTAAGAGATGTATATGAAAAATGCATTTCTATGTTTTAATCATAAAATGTGATGACGAATGCTAAGGGGACATGGAAAGAGATGGAGCTGAATTAATCCACAAGAGAGGGGAGGGTCTAGGAGAATGTCTAAGAGGGGTCCATGGGGGAAATATCCATGTCTATTAATTCAACCCACATTCCTGAAAATTATGATGATTATGTATTAAAATGTATTTCTAATTGAGTGTTCCCAAAGCCAATCATTGAATGCATGTAAGAGGGTGGGTGTGAGAAGTGACATCCCATATTTATTGGGAGCAAGCCAAAGGGGATAAATTTGTATGAGAAGCTACAACAGTTTGAGACAGACATTGAGTTTTGGAGCATGAACGACAAAAGAGAGAAATAAAAAGAGCTGGGAGCTGGAGCATCCATGGAAGGAAAATTCTAAGGCATGTTGGATTGTTTTTGGAGTGTATTTGGAGTTGAAGATTGAAGAGCCAGGTTGTCGGGACTGAAGAGTGAACTCATGTGTGAGTTGCACTATAACAACAAGTGTTTCTTGTTGTTTTTATTGGTAGTTTTCCTAGAAGTGAGCTCCCTTGAGTTTCCCAGCTGAGAGATTCTCGGTTACCTGTGCCAGAGAGACCCTGATAAATGAATGGAATGCCTGAGGGACTGAGATCAATGAAGGGGTACATTCCTTGGGTTGGGCAGGTCGAGAGGAAGAGAGCTAGTGGAAAATCAGGACAATTGTAGGAGAATATCAATGGGTTGTGAGTTTTATGAGTTGTGAGTGGACAATGAGAGACCACCCTCTTTTGTGGATTTATATCCCCAACTCGGGGGTGGCTTTCTATTGAGATTTGGAATAGAAATTCTATGGTTGGGTGGAATGTTTGACCCAAGCAACTAGTTGCACAACTATTGTTAAAAGATAAGTGTTTTATATGTTTTATGTCTTGTATTTATGAGTTAAATTGTTGTGAATGAACTTTGTGTTTAATAAGAATTTATATGTTGTTATGTTGAGTTATTTAGCTGCATTCATGCTGTTTAAAAATGTTGTAGATGCATTTAATTGATGGTAACAAATAATATCTAAATCTGGTTGTAATTTGTAGCTGGAAGCTACAGGAAATTAATTAGTTAGAAAAAAACTTTGTTTAGTATTATGCATTCTAATGTTCCTCAGTTGGGTTGGAGTACGTTACATTATGGTATCAGATCCTCTGGTTCAAACATTGGGCTTGTATGGGCCAAGAGGGCTACAAATTGAGCGAATTCGCTGTTGTAGATTTTTTTGTGACGAATTTGGTGAAAAATAGAGAAAAATCAGAGCGAAATCCCCAAATTTGTGAGAAAAAATCAAGTTTAAAGGACTCTGAACTGTTTAAAAGGTTCAATGGAGCCAATTTACATAGTTGCAAAGTTAAATTCGACCTAGAAAGTCAAAATTCGAGTTTTAATGGTTGTTGTAGAAGTTGAACATAGTTGATGAATCGACGATCGAGATCGCGTTCAATCGTGAGATCAACAGACTAGATTCACTTTAATAAATTTAAAAATTCTAAGGTTTCGGTCGTTTGAAAGGTTGAGTATATCAACGAGTGAGATTTGTTTTCGACGATTGGGAAGTTGAAGGAGATCAATGATCTATATTAGTTTTGACCATTTGGGAGTTAGAGTTAATCAACGATCGAGATCATCTTGGCTTGGAGATCGATAGTCCAAATTCATTAGGTATTTGATAAAAAATTCTAAGTGTTGGAAATTCGCCAAGAAAAATCGTCGAAGGACGATGGTCGGGTCAGTTGAATTGGCGAAGTCTTTGGTTCAGCCAAAATAAATCTCCGATGGTCGGGCATTGGAAGAGTTGGACAAAGTTTGGTATATCAACAACTGAAATCATTTTTCAATGGTAGATCAACGGTCCAAATTCATCAATTGTTGAGTCGAACATTTTCTAAGTTTTGGAGTCGGTCAAAGGAAATCGTCGACGACCAATGGTCAGGTTAGCCGAACTGGAGAATTGTTTCGTCAGTCAAGGGGGATCGTCAATGAACAATGGTTGACGGTTGGGTCCATCTGTTTAACAAGTTATTGCAATTTGTTTCCAAGAGAAATGACCAATGATCGATTATTGATGATCAAAGGTCGAGGAGAAATTCATGGACAAGTTTGGTTTGGCAGTGAGGATTTCCAATTGATTGATTGTCGATGGAGCTTGGATCAATGGCTCATATTTTTCTGAATTTGAGATCAATGGCTCGTATTTAAAGGTTTGTTATAATAGTCAATTTTATATTAAAATTTCCAATTTTTTTCATATTTTTGAAGGTCATTAACTTGGAGGGCATTTTTGAGGCCTTAAATGACATTTTTAGGAATTCAAAACCCACGAGAACAAAGTGTACCAAAGCACACTATGTCTTCACATATCAATTAAAATAACTCGGAGAGAGATATCCAATGAGCTACTCTGGGCATAAAACGAAGCTCATATGAGAAAGTTACAGACGAAAGATTAAGGGTAAAATTTTGACACCAGATTAATTCCAGAGGGCGTAACTCCTTGCTCAGAAGTTCGTTCGAGGAACAGGAGAAGTATATGGAAATATTTTGAACCATAGAAGACAACCATGGAGCCATATTTAATATATGGATAAGTAAAATGTGCAATATGAAAAAGAAGACACATGTAGCATATAGGGTGTTGGAAGCAGACCAAAGCGAAAAAGCAAGGTGTTTTTGGGAAAGAAAGAATGCACGAGGGAAGTGACAACTGCAAGGAGGAACAACACACATGCATGCAAGGAAGACCTAACAATGATAGGGTTAGGGTTTTAGTAATGCGTTTTAAAGGCTGAAGAGAAAAAAAAACGTATAAATATAGATACTTAGGTATCATAGAGGGGTCGAGTTGTTTTGTAAGGGTCAGAATACGATAGAGATAAGTGGTTATTATAGAAAGAGATGTTGTAGCGAACCTTTATGTGATATTTTTTTGTATGATCTATTTTGTATAAGATGTTGAGCAAGAGAGGATGAAGGAGGGTAGATCTTGAGGGTTAGATCATAGGTTGGGGATCCTGGTGCGATCTAGTCTGCCTCATATAGATCTTACCCAACTGGGAAGAATTGTAAGTGCGTGACGCTGTAGTAACAAAGCGACTATAATAAAAGAGCTGAGAGCCAAAATTTGTGGACGTAGCCTGGGAGGGGGTGAACCACGGTAACATCCGTGTTATGTGATGAATGCATGGATATCTTTATTGTCTTCAGTTGTTATTGTTATTCTTAATGAATGAGTTGTTATATTTCTTGCTTATTGGTCAATAACAATACATCGCGTTTAATAGTTATAGTAATGGTTCAATTTACAGTTCCTATATCTCACACTCAATCCTAGGCTGTAAACACCTGATTCTTACAACCACCCATTAAAGCTATCTCGGGTGAGACGACACAGGGCACTCTGTGTGTTGCGTTGCCTTCTGGTTTACCAGGGGGGTCGATAGTTTTAGAGGCTTTGTTGGAAACCCGAACAGACATGAACCCTGGGTCAATACAAAATCAGACATAATAAAAGAGTAGGTAAGAGAGTAAACCAACAAATGGTTCTGTTGTCGTTTGTAGGAACAAGAGAGGGTTGAGTAGACGAGATAAGTTGAAGACCTGTCGGAGGCAGATCAAGAAAAGATTAGGGCAGAGAGAAATGAGCCATTAGAAGGGAATGTTGAGACCATGGAAACCTACAAAAGAAGATATAAATACTTGGCTAAGAACCAAAGAGATGGATTTTGCATAGAAAGATAACAGAAACCCTAGAATAACACCCCAAAAATATCTTGAGAAATACATGTTTACTGATTTACACGAAGTCTTTTTCTGTGATTTTCCACAGTTATTGCAGGAGTGGATACTAAGGTTGAAGGATAACCACGCAATGAACCAAATTTGACAATTAGAGTGGACCCCAGTACATATCGAGCAATTACAACAACTTAACAACAAATTCACCCGCGCAATAGATTTTTGGCTTGACAATATTGTGGCAGGTTTCATAACAGAATTTACAGTTGACATGGTGAAGTCATATAGCGCAGTGGAGAAAGGATTTCTACGAGGACATCGAGGAAGGTACATTAGATCATTGTATACGTCTATTAATATACTGTTATACAACAAAGGTGTGTTGACCATGGAGTCAGACAACTAAATTTCCCTGCGTGCATGGGGGAAGGGGGGAAGAACTGACAGAAAGAGGAGAAATGGAAGGAGGAAAGGATAAGGGAAAGAAGGAGTAACCCTTGGACCTGATCATGGTGGATGACGACCAAATCTGGTGAATCTTGGAGATAACTGGAAAGACRCGTAGCAGAGTAMCCTACCAATACAAGGTGAATACCAAGAAGAGAGACATAGTCGCAAGGGAAGGCTTGKTGATTGATGAGGAAGAGGTAGAGGATCTCTGAGCTGTGGAGCATATTGAGGAAATTTGGCACGCAACATATGAGAGGAAGACAAGAGGCCTAAGAACGGGAAGAGAAGGAAACAATCYTATCCATATTAATGTCAATGTGGAACCCATAAACCCATGTGCGACTAATATACCAAAGAGAACACCATTATTTAGACAATCGAAGTTCAGAATAAGTYCGATAGTAGGAAGCACATCTACACAAGGAGAAAAAACTGGAGGAACTAGTTCATGCAACACTAGTCAAGTATCTACACYGCGCGAAGGTAGTAGTTCAACGTTCATAATGGGAGGACATGATCCCACCATTAGGTTACCATAATTTTGAGGAGAAGCAACATAAGACCCTGAGAAACACTTGTTCATTTGTGAAAATATCTGGGAAGCAAAGAAGATCACTGATGAAGATACCAAACTTTCACAGTTAGCTATTACGCTAAGAGACCGCGCACTAGACTGGTACATGAGTCTCGACGCAAACAGTGCCCCTGGGACAACCATGACACTGACAGACATTAAGAAGTTACTGATAAATGAGTTCCAAAAGCTGAGTTCAGAAGATCAGTACATGAATGAGATGATCGAAATTAGACAGAAACCAAGAGAATATGTATGGGATATTGACCAGAGATTCAAGTGACTGAAGGGAAAGTTAAAATACCTCATGACCGATATGCAACATCAGCACCTATTTTTCAACTCACTGCTCTCACACTTAAAATACCCATTGCGACAACAAAATTTTCATACGCAGGCAAAGGCTCTGTAGGTGGCCCTACAACTGGAAGAAAACCAGTATTAGAAGACAAATCCAGCTATCAAAGAACTAAAGGAGGATTTGAAGAACTTAATGTTCCAACTCAACTAGAATAAGAATAAGGATAAACGAGAAGCCAGTTGGTGTACTACATGTAGGACGAAAGGACACCACAAGAACGAATGCCCAACATTCGTGCACTATATGGTAGCCGGAATGCCAAACTCGTTACCAACAGGAGGAATATGGTGTGAATTCTATAAGAAACCAATCCATGACCCATACCAATGACATATGATGCAGAAATATCAGACAGTACCAAAGAGTTCATATTGTACCTTTTGTAAGTCAGTAGGCCACGACGACAAAGATTGTAGAACTATGGAGTTGATGTGAGAAAGGACATCAGATGCATATAGAGTGTAGGCTGAAATGATGATTGGGAAAGTCGCACCATAATTTAATCAAGTTCCATCTTCATACAACACTGTGCAACAACAGTATAATACTGTGCAACAACCACATAATAACGTGCAGCTGCAGTACAACACGACATAGCCTCAGTACAATACCACACAGTATAATCAGGCTCCTCAGTATAATGCATCGAGAGGATATCGAGCAGGCTACAGAGGTGGAGGATGAGCGAGAGGAGGTTTTGGATGAGGTAGAGGACCAGTGGTATGTTACAATTGTCAACAACCAGGACATTATGCAAGAGAATGTCTGCTTCTGCCAACAACTTGTATGTATTGTCGTGCATCGGACCATAATACAGAGGAATGTACGACAGTACTAGTAAATATTTAGGAAAAGAGAAACCAAAACAACCATAATGTTCAGTGGATCTCAGTCGAAGCAAGGGATGAAGGACAAAATATCAACATAGTTACTCGCGGAGGAGCTAAAACAGGGGATGATGATGTTCGACCAGAGCTAGCACAAAATTAATGGGTGAAGAAGAACGCCGAACCAAGGAAGCAGTTCAGCGCATAGAAGGAGAAGGAGATATTTAGGGAAGCCAGAAAATAATTCTAGAAGGAGGACATTGCGACGACTTCAATTGCTAAACAAATTAAGGAAGCACTAGAATACGAAATGCCTCTGTTATTGGATCATACCAACGATATACTTTCCATGGGACAAGTAAGTACAATTAGAGGCTTTCTGCAATCATGTGTAAAAGTATTAAATGATCCATAATCTGTGAAAACATTAAAAAACATACTAGAAAAATGTAGTATGGAGATAGAAGGAAAACTAGAACCAAAAACAGTCAATCACCTGCATACTAGGAGAAGAACAAGTAGGGAGTTCAAACTAAATGCAAACATTGGAGACTTCAACATGGGATACATCATTATAGATTTGGGATCCGAGGTCAATGTATTACCAAAGAAGACATGGAAATGCATGGGAGAGCCCACATTAGGATATTCACCAGTTCAACTAAAACTAGCAAACTAGTGCAGAGTCTTACCAATCCGTAGATTGAAATGAGTAGAAGTATACCTACATGGGGTACGTACTAAAGAATATTTTGAAGTCATTGAAATAGTGGGTGGAACAACACCATACCCAACGTTGCTTGGTTTGGACTGGGCGTTTGACAACCAGGCCATAATCAACTTGAAGACCGGGAAGATGAAATTTAAGTCAGGAGAATAGAGGGTCATCGTTCCATTAGATCCATAAGAGGGGGAGAGGTTTATAGAACCTACTTGTTTGGACTCAGAGGAAATCGACCAATTGTATAGAACAACTGCGCGAGATGAGGATTACATAAACCTAATTGTAGACGAAATACTCAGTTGGCAGAGCATTACTTCATGTGAAACAGAATCAGACACCGGTTTAGAGAACTGGAAACAAAGGTGACACGAAGTGTCCACGAGAAGATGTGCAAGAATAGACCGCACAGTAAGATGGGTAGGCACAAAAATACGGGAACCACCTAGTTTCTACAGAATAAACGATTTGGAAACATTCTTGGCACAGTATGAAGACGATTTTTTAGAGAATCAGAGACTGTTAGCACTTGATCTAGCACTCAAGGCCACACCTGCAAGATGGTGGGGTGCACATAAAGAGACAATAAAAAATTGGTACCAATGTAAGCAATTACTGCACATAAGGTTTGGCACAGAACATAAAAACAACAAGTAACATTAGTATGATGGACAAGGGGCACCAGCGGAACACTTGGAGGAGTGCAGAACATTGTGGAAAATGACACCCCCAGAGGAATGGCCTCATCATTTTATACACACCCTGGAGGGCATACCAGCAAACTGGTATACAGACCAGGAATTGCGTAAAAGAACTACTACCTGGATGACATTGCAACAGAATTTTACAGACACTTTCTCATTCGAGCATGAGAACCCCAACATAGATGCTGCTCTTAAACATATAAGAGGAGTGATATTAATCAAAGAACCAGAAGTAGAACTTATCACAAAAGAACAACAATGGAACAAACTGACAGTTAAAGAACTGTTGTCATGTTACCATGTGCAGGAGGAAGCACCCGACAAAGACGATCCACGCGATATTCAGATAGAAGAAGAAGAAGGCGAAAGAGAAGTGGAGGGACCACCTATAGAATTAGAAGTTATTGTTACACCGATCAATGTAAAGAAAGTCAACATTGGGACAGCTGAGAATCCCAAGATGACCAGCATCAGATATTAATGGGATGAACAAATGGTATAAAGCATAACAGAGTTATTGCGTGAGTACAATGGCTTGTTTCCCACAACATTTACAGAGATAAAGGGTATAGCAGGAGAGCTAGGATAAATGAAGATACCACTTAGGCCTGAAGCAAGATCGATCAAACATCGACCATACAGACTGAATCCAATATATAAGAAGAAATTCAAAGCCGAGATCGACAGGATGCTCGAAGCTGGAATCATAGAACCGATTGAAGAATTAGAATGGATAAGCCCGATGGTAGTGCAGGACAAAAAACAAAGAGGAATAAGGATATGTGTCGACTTGAGGAAGTTGAACGATGCATTCCTACATGACCCATTCACTACACATTTCACGGATGAAGTGTTAGAAAATCTAGGAGTACATGAAGCTTACTCATTTACTGACGGATTCTCAGGCTACCATCAGATCAAGATAGTATAGGAAGACAAATAGAAGACCACATTTGAGAAAAAATGGGGATCCTACCAGTACACAGTCATGCCATTTGGAGTGAAGAATGCACCGACAATATTTTCCAGAGTAATCATTGTTGCATTTAAGGAATTCATCCACCAGTTTCTCGAAGAATACCTAAATGATTGGACAGTCTATAGTTTGTTGAAAGAACATGTAGAAGTCTTACGACTGATGTTAGAAAGATGTAGATAGTGCCAGATATCACTGAACATAAAAAAATGCATATTTGGAACACTGTTTGGGATACTATTAGGCCATATAGTATGCAAACAAGGTTTACTCGTAGACCCTGCAAAGATCGCAATAATTGTTAACTTACCAGCACCAAAAATAGTCCGTCAGCTAAGAAAGACATTGGGACACACATGATACTACAAGAAGTTTATCAAAGGGTATGTGCAGATTACTGCACCAATGTAAAATTTGTTAAGAAAGGATACAAAGTTTTAGTGGAACGATAAGTGCCAACACAATCTAGATACCCTGAAGGAAAAAATGGTCACCGCGTCGATACTATTATTTCTAGACTGGGAGAAGACATTCCACATGCATGTAGATGCATCAACCATAGCACTTGGAGCTATCTTGGCGCAACCATGAGAGGGGGATTTGGATCACCCCATAGCTTTTGTGAGCAAAAAGCTATCAAAATTGGAACAAAACTACAACACTACAGAGCAAGAAGGCCTAGCTATGGTCTACGCACTACAAAAATTCAGACATTATTTATTGGGGAAACACTTTAATATGTTCATAGATCACTCAACCCTGAAATACCTAGTCAACAAGCCAATGTTGGGGGGGAGAATCTTTCGATGGTTACTACTATTTCAAGAATTTGACTTTGAAGTAATAGTCAAGCCAGGAAAATTGAATGCATGACCTGATCATCTATCAAGAGTCATAAATGGAGAAGAACCTATGAATTTAGAAGATAACTTTCCAGATGCCCGGTTATTCTCATTCTAGATCGTTGATGAATACTTCGTAGATATCATTCAATACTTGAGCACAGGTACTATGCCGCAAGAATAAAACACTGTGCAGAAGAAAAACATGGTATTCCATGTCGTCGACTATCAACTGATTGCAGGACACTTATACAAAATGGGCACAGATAGCATCTTGCGCAGATATGTGTTAGAACACGAAAGACCAAGGGTGTTAGCAGAATCCCATGAGGGGATCACAGGAAGACATTACACATGAAAAGCTACTACACAGAAGGTATTGCGTGCAGGACTATGGTGGCCGACGATTCACCGAGACTCGAAAGAATGCTGTCAGAGATGTGATGTCTGTCAAAGGGTCGATAAACCCAAAAAAAGGGACGAGATTCCATTACGACCACAAGTAACATTACAGGCGTTCAATAAGTGGGCAATAGAGTTTGTGGGACCAATCAACCCACCA
>JASDQU010280602.1:1481-14737 GCA_032191745.1 Picea mariana
CATGGAGAATTCAGACAACCTGTTTTCAACTCCATGAGGACTTCTTTCCAAATGATGTGGCATCCTCCCTCCTGAACTGAACTCCCACAAGATGATTTCAACCTTCATCTCCATTTGAACACTTCAAAGGTTCTATCTCTTCTGAGCTTTCGCTGACAAATTCAAGTCTTCCAAAAGGGTCTCTGCGTGCACTCCTTGCGAAAAATTTCAAATAACCTCTGGTTATTTTGGACCTTCAACTCTACGCTCTCTGCAATAACAGTATTTCAATCTTCCTCTTAGGTTTGTAAAATCCAAGACCTAACCCAACTTGCGCACGCCTTGCATAGCTCTGAGCTAACCTTGCAATGAAATTGTAACCCTTCTAAGTGTTCTGAGATTAATTTCAAAACCTGGTAGATACACTCCTTATGGACCCTCCACTGTACTCTTTGCAAGAGTTATCAGAAAGAGAAACAACTAAAACTCATTCTCATGTTATCCATATTTCATACATTCAACACAGAATTCTAGAGCACACACACACACATGGAATTGAAATGAAATGCACACAGAGAATATAAATATCCTGCAACATACCATTTAACAGGTCATTCCAACAACCATAACGAACACATAGATTTGGAATCAAAGATTTCTTCTATTAATTCCAGTGCTCCTGTACATGGAAAATAACAACTTAAATGCATAGAAAACCTTTGCACTCTTCTATTCTCCTCTGCATCTCTACAACTTACGATTCTGAATTATGTTACAAAGATACAAGGGTTGAGGATGTCTATCGTCTGTTTTCCCTCCTAAGCTCATAAGATGTCTAATATATCATTTAAATCTACCTACTTGCATTAAACATACATAAATTACCATTACATCATATATAGGAACATATGCTCCAAAATTAGTTTGGATGTTCAATACATAAATGCTAATGCACTTTCCTCCTCCCCATTACATTAATGTTTCATATTTTAAACTTCAAAACGTTTTCACAAAAACGTGTTCAAATTACATCTGTGCATCCAACTGTCTCCTTGGTCTTAGGCACACACTTGGGATTTATAAGATGCTCATGCATCATGTGTGTAGGTGTGTCTATATATAAATTTTACATGTATGTACACAGGATATATAAATTTGAATGTGTTTAAATTTGTATTCAATATTCAATCATTTTCTTGAGACATTTGAAGTTAACAATTATTGTCTTATGCAGGTGTTTTTGGTATGTTGGAATCGAATATGTAAATAGATCAATCCCATATGATGCTAGTACAATACCTGGGACATGAAAAATACATTCAGTTAAAACAAAATGTTTTCAAAATGGGTTTTCATTTGATAGAATAAATGAATCTTATTTTTGTTTAGTTTGCATAGAGGACTGTTGCCAGCCATACTAATCTCTATTTTTACAAGCTTCCTACATAGGGTTTTTAAATTCTCATTACTCGTCACATCCTTTCTCATTAGACGACACCATTATCTGTCGCTTTCTATGTGCCTACTTTTCGATTTCGTTTTCATAACTGCAAGTATGAAAATGAAACAACTGGAATTCATGTTTGATTTCATCAAAGGGTTAATGTTCACATGGTTTATCGTAGATTTGTTTTATTTTGTTATGAGCATGGTTGTTTTCATGGTATAAATCCTTGGCCTCGAACACACCATTGGTTACATATGTATCAAACCACTACCCATTTAGCATTCGACTAATGTAATGGGATTTTAATTTATAAAAACTTTGATTCAATTATTTGACATTTTGATCAAATCATGGATATGCATATGTTTCTTTTAAATTGTTATGATTTTTGTACCATTACACCCAGGTTTCATTCCAAGTACAGCCTGGTATGATGTTTTTTCATGGCCTCGATCTATACAATTTTCCTCACACACATAGCATTAACGCTCCTTCCTAGCATTTCAAACTGCCTTTGCATTGTGTTGGGGAAGATTGGGGAAATGGCTCTATTCCTGTCATGTCAAACCCTATTGCCAAATACCCTGTCAATCATGTGCTACTAACCATGGCCTCTGTAGTGAGAATTGAGCCCAATGGTGTCCAGATGTTGTTATCATTTGATAATGCCTGAGAAGACTTAGAGAGGAATGGTTGGCAGGTCTTTGTTAAAAAGTTAGAGGGTTTTAATTTAATGGTCACTCAACAATTTGCGCTAATGGTCGATGTTTGCATAGCTAAAATAGGAGATGTCCATCTTGAATTAAACGAAGATTTCATTAGCCAAGCCATTGGTCTACCAGCTGTGGGACAAAAGTGGTTTAAAAACTCAAAGGTTGAGGAGGTTCCCTGGTCACTGTTGTTAACCTCAAGGAAGATTACCAGTTGTGACAAAGGTATGCCCGTTACAGCTCTAAAACCTATATGGCCCGATCTGTTATCTATTTTCAAGCAATTTGTTACCTGTGAGGGTAGATATGGTTTGATTTTCTTATATCACTTGTGGTTGCTCATGAGTTTTATTGATTTTCCCCTAAACATGCCCTGTTTTCTTCTTCGAAGTTTAAACAAAATGGCAAAGCGTTTTAAAAGGAAGAAATCTGATTCTATTCTATTCCACCACTGTTTGATCAAAATTATTATGGTTCATTAGTTGAAGTTAAATGGTGACTATTGGGACACCTTCCTATTAAGAAACGGTTTTGCTAGCACTGAAATAGGATAGGTTGACAAGTATGTCGTCACAGAAACCCTCGTCGAGCCTGCCATCCCTCCTCCTTAGCTCTTGCACTCTGTGGAACCCTCGACCTATCCGAACACTACCCAACCTGACACTCTACCTGATTCGTATCCCAAAGGTGGTGGTAAGTCTGTTAAAAAATCTGCAAAGAAAAAGTGTAAAGGTAATAGTGATATCAATTACAAGGGTAAAAGGGTCGCGTGTTGGGTTTCATGATGTGCTCAAAATAAACCTAATCCCTGTGCAGACCAAAACCCAATTGTGTTAAGCAAGGATTTTGATTCAAAAATTGAATGGTTTCTAACTAAAGAATATCCATATTCATATGGACTTTGCTCTGGTAAACCCTATGATTATGTGACAAATATTCCACTGTGTCTTAAAGACAACCCCGATTTCCCTGGAATCAAAATCAACAGTGAACCTACAAGTCAATTAGAAAATTCTTCACCTGCTAATACCATCACTTCTAATACACAGTCTATTTAGCTACAATGCAATGAATGTCAAACATGGATCGATAGGTATTACAAAGACGTCCTTGTACTTCAGTCTTGGCTAAAATCCTTGGAAGACCAGGTGAATGTGCTAACGAAATAAAATGGTAGACTACAATCTATAGCACAAACCAAAGATAAAAGACAATAAACCAGAGGGTTTGTTGTTTTTAAGAACGTGGAAGCAGCGACTGCCATTGTGAATTCAAGGATTACTTGATAAAGTCAAATTCCTTAATCTGAGGTATGAATGTTTAAAAATAAATTTAGGATGATTTTATTATTTTTAAATTAGGATGCATGATTTGTTTCCATAGATTACACCTAGTCTGTTTTGATTGATTCAATAAAACACGATTCTAGTTATAATTATAACTAGCTACAAAATCATGAGATTCTGTAGCTAGTTACTAAAATTCGAATTTCTTGATTTTTACAACCAAAATGCAATGTGAAATCATTTATTCTTATGTGTTTATAGGTACATACAATTTCTAAAGAAGATTTGAATCACTGGTGGCATCTCTCAGCATGCTATTTCTTTATGTTGTTTTAGAATAGGTTGTTAAATAGAATCTGGGAGGTTGCATCCCCCATAATTTTTGGAACAAATTTGATGATATCAATAGGAAACGTTTTGATCCTATAGCTTATATAAATGTATTGTTTTTTAAACCAAGAACCATCGCTTCCTGGGAGAAGAAACTATGTATTTATGATTGCGAGACTTGAATGGAAGTTGATATTGGTACAACTTTAGCTTCGATATATCGTATTTTTGTTCAAGTTTTGGTCATCCTGATTTGTAATTAAATTGTGACTACTTTAGATATCATGGTTTATTATAGATTGATGTGATGGAATTTATATGATGTCTGTGTTTTATGTCTCTCATATTATATACAACAATTATTCTATTCAAATTTGATGATTAGAAGGTTAATCTTCTTTATTTAATGAGCAGTTATATACAAATTTTTACAGCCAGGTTTATCTTAATGTGATCATTTGTAAAATTATAAGATTGTTGTCACTACTTCTCTCATGTTCTTTTATTAGTATTCGATCATAACTGCTTCACGTTTACGGGAAGCATTCGGAAAATCTATTGCGGTTTACTCCATCGAACAATGAAATTGGGTACCATACACAGGACGAATAGGAGATGCGATTACAGGTCAATTTGCTAGTTTTATTTTATTAGTTTAATTAATATAGAAAGTTCTTGTAATCCAAACACATTTTACTATTCATCTCTGTTTTCAATTAGACAATTAGCTATTTCATTTCTTGTTTATTAAATTTATAAAAATTCAAAAAGTCTGAATGATAGTTTTGTTGTCATATCCATATTTGAGTTTCGCAGATTTAGATTAAAATTTGCATTCTGTGAATATTATACATATATTAGAGATATAAGCCTATAGATATATTGTAGAGATTTTTTATAAATACTAGTTAGTGAACTGTAAGTATATTGTAGATTTGTATATAGTTTTCTGCTAGTGTTTTTCATTAAGTTAGTTTCTTTAGTTTTGTTTTTTCACTTTATTAGGACTTAGATCAGCCAACAGAGCCGCTAAACCCATTGGAGTGGATTAATCCAAATGGTTTGGGTTAAGTAGACAACCCCGGACCGGATTCACTCCTCCAGTTGATGAGTGGTCAATTTCGCCCATCAACAAATGGTGCTAGAAGGAGGGCCGACTGACAAGCTGGCTTTGTAGGAGCCTTTATTTTAAATGTACTCAATTCCCCCATGGCTCCCCAAATCACTGTGTTGGAACATGCTTTCAACTTCTCATTACCTGATGTTCCCAACAGGATAGTCTCTCGCTTGTCCAAACTCACCTTTGATGATGGAGACAATACATATGCTAAAGACCACCTTAACAAGTTTTGGTACAAATTCATCAAACATGACATCTCAGATTTAAGAGTTTTATGCAGACTGTTCACTTTTACTTTTAGAGGTCGGATCAAACATTGGTTTGAATCCTTTCCAGCATGTCACATTTTTGATTGGTTTCAATTTGTAGATGAGTTTCTAGATGCTTTTGAAATTTATGATTTCGATCAATTACGTGAAGAATTTCATACTTCGCTAATCAACGGTGATTCATCCTCAGAAGAATTTTTGACAAGAGTCTATCATATCCTCTGTAAATTTAATCTCGATGACATGTCATTTGCATTAAATCTCTTCTATGATGCTTGCATCCCTTCCATCAAGTCCTATTCAAGCACGAACGAAGAACCAATTGCAAATCCTATCACTCAACTGCAAGAACAATTCTCTTCGCAAGAAGAGAAGAATCCTTCCAACAATGTTGAACAATCTAGGGAGGTAGAATCTATTGACCAGGTTCTTATTGACAACCAAATTGGTTTTTCCTTTGAATCATTATATTTTCAGTCTACGACGAGTATGGAAGAAGATTCGTTTCTGGCTCAAGGTGAATATTCTCATTCTTGTAACTCATGCTCTAATCAACATTTAAAATCATTCATTCAAAAAAACTTAAGTGACGAAAATCGTCTTGAATGTTATAGTACTCCTATGAAACTGATTAGAGAAGAAGATATGCAACTTGAAGAAGAAACCTTAAACCTTCATCCTCAAAATGCACTTTGTTCACAAGAAAGACTAGATGTTTGTCACATAAATTTTGAGTTATCTATCACACAAAAGGCAAATCCAGATGATCATATCATGTTGAGGAATCCGTCACCAAAACAGAGTAAGAGTTTCAAAGAAGGTGAAGAGAAATATCTTGAGAATACCATTGTCAAATATCGTAGTTCAAGAGATTCTTTTCATGTGCTTATTTCTGATTCGTTTTATTCTTTATATCCTGATCTCTTCCTAGACTCTATTGGACTTGACACCTTACCTACAACATCCTACTCTTTTCCACCACAGTCATATCCTTTCGATATGCTAAATTTTGGTGAAATTAATTCCAAACCTAACATTGACAAAGTTGGATTCAATGCTTGTTCACTTTCATCACTCATATGGGAAAAGGACATGTTGCGAGATGATTTTACACAGTTTATTGTTAAAAAAGACAATGCATTATATCTTATGGAGATCAAACATTCTACGTTTCATATTTGTTCTTTGATTAGCTCGAATCTTAATGTTTATGCTTCACATTTTGAAATGATCAATCTCATCAAAGGAAGCATTCAAACCAATGATCTGACTGACGTCACATATCCTCTTATAATGATTTTCCCATATTTGTTTCATCAAAGACGTGGTTTGAATCCTCATTTTTGTGACAGGATCTTAGGATGGCTTGAATATTCATATATAAAAAAATTTCATAATAAAGATAAAGTTGTGCTTGCTTTGTTTTTACCTAAGTATATTGGAAGTAGGCATGACATATTTCTTTTAGATCGTCCATGTGAAGAAATTAATGAAAACTTAGAGAATTGTTAGGAGGATGGGGCATTTTAGCCTTGGCTGATGGTTATTTCATTTCCTTGTAATCTTGACAAGTTTTTCAAACTTACTTACACTGGCCCATGCCATTATGACCCTTATCACGACAAGATTGCACAATGGTTGGAGGATTCATACATCAAGAATATTCAAGGGAATGGTAAGATCATGCTTACTTTGTTTTTAGATGATGATTATGAAGGTAAGTGTGATATGTTTTTGTCATTTGTTGATATATTACCATTCTTATTAGTAATGTTTGATTTTTTTTCCGTTGCAGGATTCGAGTTACTCAGATGGCTACATTGGAAGCATGACTTTACGTAGTATCCTAATTTGTTTAATAGTTAGGGTAGGTTTAGGAATAGGTTTTCTTTCAGTTTTATTTCACACTATTTCTCTTTGTAATAATGAAGTCATGAACACAAGTGGGCGCACCACGAGAACCATGATATGACTGTTGTCAGGGAAGTCTGCTTGATTCTTTTCTCTTTTCTTTTAGTTGAACATTTATTTTCAAAAACACAATATTGTCATGAAAATATTAAATGGAAAGTAAAGAGGTAAATAAATTTGAATCAACCCTGACCCAAGGTACCATGAGTAGGACTGATTTCACATCAAACAAGATTTTTCTACTTTCTTTTAGTCTCCCAAGGGATTTTTTTTTGCATGATGTTTTTAGATACACCTTTTGTACATATTTTTTTTGTTTGGATTTCTTTGCTTTCCAAATTTTCTTTGCTGGTTGGTTTTGATTCTCCTTATTAGTCTTTCTTTTTGAAACACACATGTCTGCATCATAGGCTATCTCAGCCGAAGAGAACACAAAAATTTCCCCCTAAAATGTCTGTTGAAAGTTGTTTAAACATCAATTGTGATATTTTCCTAAGTTTGCAACCATGTTAAAGATAACTCGTTGCTTGAAAAGTGTTTCTTGATTTCAATCTGCAACTGAAGGTACTCACGATCATCCATAAAAATTATTTTTACACTGTCCCTCTTCCTTAAGAGAACAACTCAGATATGTCTCCCTGCTCTTGAAAGTTGGTTTATTAACAAACTATCTCTAGACCTTAATGAATGACAGTCAAAAAATTTATTCAAGGTCTGTAATTATTAAAATATGTCCAAAATTCAGATCACCCTGATCTATTAAATATATTTAAAATTAAATAAATCTTCAGAGAGCTGTGGGAAGTGCTTCTAAACCTGCCAGGATACTGAACAGGCCTGCTGGCAGTGGGTAAATGCATGCATGATGCCAAGATAACTTCGTTGGGGTACTAAACAGGCCTATTGGAAGCAAAGCAATGTCAGGTATATGAAAATTCTCAGATATGGAATCTTGTGACCTTAAATATCCTTCATTTTGATCTAGAACTTCTTGGTAGGATAAAAATATTGGAGTGGGTTAAATGGCATCCCTGTTGAGGCTATGGACGCCTGCTGACAGCAGTAGCTCTGTCAACAGTATTGGAGATTTTAACCTTAACATCATCACTCTCTTTTGTCGAGTTTGTCATCAATTTTCGTCTTTTAAAATAACAAGCAATCTGAAACTGGAATTTTTTATGATTGATAATGATGTTCAAACAGTTTCTTGGTTGTTTTCGAGTTGAATTTTTTTTTATTATCCTAATCTAGACTTGTTCGTTTGGCAGAGATAATTGCTTCTACCAGTGGGTCACCATTGTTGGAAACCATACTAATCTCTATTTTTACAAGCTGCATACACAGGGTTTTTAAATTATCATTACTCGTAGCAACCTTTCTCATTAAACGACACCATTATCTGTCGCTTTCTACATGCCTGCTTTTCGATTTTGTTTTCATAACTGCAAGTATGAAAATGAAACAGTTGGAATTCATGTTTGATTTCATCAAAGGGTTAATGTTCACATAGTTTATCATTGATTTGTTTTATTTTGTTATGAGCATGGTTGTTTTCATGGTATAACTCCTTGTCCTCGAACACACCATTGGTTACATATGTATCAAACCACCACCCATTTATCATTCGACTAATGTAATGGCATTTTAATTTATAAAAACTTTGATTCAATTATTTAAAATTTTGATCAAATCGTGGATATGCATATGTTGCTTTTAAACTGTTATGATTTTTGTACCATTACACCCAGGTGTCATTCCAGGTACAGCCCGGTATGATGTTTTTGCATGGCCTTGATCTATACGATTTTCCTCACACACATAGCATTAACGCTCCTTCCTAGCATTTCGAACTGCCTTTGCATTATGTTGGGGAAGCTTCGGGAAATGGCTTTGTTCCTGTTCTGTCAAACACTATTGCTAAATACCCTGTCGATCCTGTGTTGTTAGCCATGGCCCCTATAGTGAGAATTGAGCCCAACAGTCTCCAGACGTTGTTATCATTTGATAATGCTCGAGAAGACTTAGAGAGGAATGGATGGCAGGTCTTTGTTGAAAAGTTCGATCATTTTAATTTAACAGTCGCTCAACAATTCACGCTAACATTCGATGGTTGCAGAGCTAAAATAGGAGATGTCCATCTTGAATTTAAAAAAGATTTCATTATCCAAGCCACCGGTCTGCCAGCCATGGGACAAAAGTGGTTTAAAAACTCAAAGGTTGAGGAGGTTCCCTGGTCACTATTATTTACCTCAAGGAATATTACCAGCTGCGACAAAGGTATGCCCGTTACAGCTCTAAAACCTAGATGGCACGATCTGTTAGCTATTGTCAAGCAGTTCGTTACCTATGAGGGTAGATATGGTTTGGCTTTCTTATCTCACATGCGGTTGCTCATGAGTTTTATCGATTTTCCCCTAAACATGCCCTATTTTCTTCTTCGAAGTTTATACAAAATGGAAAAGCATTTTAAAAGGAAGAAACCTGATTCTATCCTGTTCCACCACTGTTTGATCAAAATTATTATGGCTCATCAGTTGAAGTTAAACGGTGATTGTTGGGACGCCTTCCTGTTAAGAAACAATTTTGCTAGCACTGAAATAGGATAGGTTGACAAGTCTGTCATCATAGAAACCCTCGTCGAGCCTACCATCCCTCCTACTTCTCTCTTGCCCTCTGTGGAACCCTCAACCTATCTGGAAACTACCCAACCTGACACTCTACCTGATTTGTATCCCAAAGGTGGTGGTAAGTCTATTAAAAAATATGTAAAGAAAAAGTGTAAAGGTAACAGTGATATCAATTACAAGGGTGAAAGGGATGCACATTGGTTTTCATAATGTGCCTGAAATAAACCTAAGCCCTGTGCATACCAAAACCCAATTGTGTTAAGAGAGGATTCCGATTTAGAAATTGAACGGTTTCTAACTGAAAAATATCCATATTCGTATGGACTTTGCTCTGGTAAACCCTATGATTATGTGACAAATCTTCCAGTGTGTCTTAAAGAAAACCCCGATTTCCCTGGAATCAAACTCAACAGTGAACCTACAGGTCAATTAGAAAATTCTTCACCTGTTAATACCATCACTACTAATACAAAGTTTATTCATCTGCAATGCAACGAATGTCAAACATGGATCGATAGGTATTATAGAGACATCCATGTACTTCAGTCTCGGCTAAAATCCTTTGAAGACCTAGTGAATGTGCTAACGAAAGAAAATGGTAGACTATAATCCTTAGCTCAAACCAAAGACAAAAGACAAAAAACCACAGGCTCTTTTGTTTTTAAGAACGTGGAAGTAGCGACTTCCATTGTGAATTCAAGGATTACTTGATAACGTCAAATTCCCTAATCTGAGGTATGAATGTTTAAAAATAAATTTAGGATGATTTTATTCTTTTTAAATTAGGATGCATGATTTGTTTCCATAGATTACACCTAGTCTATTTTGATTGATTCAATAAAACATGATTCTAGTTATAATTATAACTAGCTACATAATCGTGAGATTCTGTAGCTAGTTAGTAAAATTCGAATATCTTGATTTTTACAACCAAAATGCAATCTGAAATCATTTATTCTTATGTGTCTACAGGTACATACAATTTCTAAAGAATATTTGAATCACTGGTGGCATCTCTCAGCATGCTTTTTCTTTATGTTGTTTTATAATAGGTTGTTAAATAGAATCTGGGAGGTTGCATCCCCCACAATTTTTGGAACAAATTTGGTGATATCCATAGGAAACGTTTTGATCCTGTAGGTTATATAAATGTATTGTTTTGTAAACCAAGAACAATCGCTTCCTAGGAGCAGAAACTATGGATTTATGATTGACAGACTTGAATGGAAGTTGATATTGGTACAACTTTAGCTTCGATATGTCGTATTTTTGTTCAAGTTTTGGTCATCTTGATTTGCAATTAAATTGTGACTACTTTATATATCATGGTTTATTAAAGATTGATGTGATGGAATTTATATGATGTTTATGTTTTATGTCTCTCATATTATATACAACAATTACTCTGTTCAAATTTGATGATTAGAAGGTTAATCTTCTTTATTTAATGAGCAGTTATATACAAATTTTTACAGCCAGGTTTATCTGAATGTGATCATTTGTAAAATTATAATATTGTTGTCACTACTTCTCTCATGTTCTGTTATTAGTATTCGATCATTACTGCTTCGCATTTACGGGAAGCATTCGGAAAATCTGTTGCGGTTTACTCCATCAAACAATGAAATTGGGTACTGTACATAGGACGAATAGGAGATGCGATTACAGGTCAGTTTGCTAGTTTTATTTTATTAGTTTAATTAATATAGAAAGTTCCTGTAATCTAAACACATTTTACTATTCGTCTCTACTTTCAATTAGACAATTAGCTATTTCATTTCTTGTTTATAAAAGTTATAAAAATTCAAAAACACTGAATGATAGTTTTGTTGTCATATCCATATTTGAGTTTCGCAGATTTAGATTAAAATTTTCATTTTGTGAATATTATACATATATTAGAGATATAATTCTATAGATATATTGTAGAGCTATTTTATAAATACTAGTTAGTGAACTGTAAGTATATTGTAGATTTGTATATAGTTTTCAGTTAGTGTTTTTCATTATGTTAGTTTCTTTAGTTTTGTTTTTTCACTTTATTAGGACTTAGATCGGCCAACGGAGCCACTAAACCCATCGGAGGTGATTAATACAAACATCTTGGGTTAAGTGGACAACCCTGGACCGGATTCACTCCTCCAGTTGACGAGCGGTCAATTTCGCCTATCAACAAGGACGCAGAATCCATAGATATTTGCGAGAACGAAAATGCAGGATATGTTAAAGCTTGGAGACATATTGAACTTAATGTAAAATTGAAAATGGCACTTGCAAGATCAGAGGATATGGAATCAAATGAAACTATAGTGTCAGTTGATGGCAATAGAGTTTCTGATCTTATTAGAGAAGGTAATTTTTATGTTTAATTTTTTTCAAATAAATTGTAGATGTACTTGTGTGATAATCTAGCATGAATTATTTGTCGTCCAATATATCAAATTATTTACAGGAGCTGTTTTTTCAATGGTTGCACCTGTAGAAAACATTGAAAACATGAAATATTATTTGATGCGATGCATGGAACAAAAGATGAGGCTATTAGAATATTTTGATGGTAATGTTTTTATATATGAAGGGGGATCCATTTTATTGAAAGGATATTTTTTTCAAGAAACCCATCAAATTGATACTCATGTTCACTTTCAAGACTACCAGTCAACTGTTACAAGTTGTCAATATAGTCATTTGGTATGTGCAACGTGCATAAAGTTAATAGAAGTTCAATAAATCAATAAAAATGTTATAAAATGAAAAATGTCCAAAGTTGATCATGAATGAATAATTGAAGATGGAATACCATTACGGTGTTTTTAAACAAGTGGCACATGTACATTCCAAAAGTTTTTATTTTTTATTGAAAGTACATTCCAGATTTTGATGACTTGTTTTTCCTATATTCAAACATATTTCCAAATAGGGTATTTATAAAAATGGTATGTATAAAAAACTCCATATCATTCTTAAAGAAAACAGATAAAATATGGTTCAACCATATTTTATTTGTGTTTTTAAACCATTACACCAATCAAAATTATTTTATGATCATTACACCAATCACAATTGACTTGTATACCTCTTGTATGAGCATTTTATTTTAAACTAAAAAATTGTCAAACACCATTTCCATTGATACTTACATTTTTCAATAGTATTTTTTTCCATTTTATTTTAATTATATTACATTAGGTTCAAGGGTATATGAACCTTTAGGTGAATATCTCTTATAGCTTTAGCATTTTTTTAATGACTACATGATACAATTAAGGAAGAGTTTATCATCTCTTCCATTTTAAGGTTTTATGTCATTGTCACATCATTTTGAGCATTTTATTTTATCGTTAACACACAAACCAAAAAAGAGGTGAACATCTCTTGTATCTCAAGATTTTATTGTATAAACATATCCTATAATTAATTTGGATATCTCTTCTATCTTGAGAATTTTATTTTTATTACTATTGCACCAATCAAAGAAGAGTTGAACATCTCTTTTATCCTTGATTTGAGAGCATTGACTTCTTTAAGTGGTGATTTTTCTTTTCATTTTTAAAATTAATATGAACTAACAACTAAA
>JASDQU010280603.1:0-14737 GCA_032191745.1 Picea mariana
AGGCCTTTGGGAAATGGAGTCACAAACACTATACTCATTGAAGGCATTAAATATGCTCATCAAACAACAAGATTTATATGTTTGATAGATGGAAGAATAAAAACATAAAACATAAGATAGAATGTCCACTAAACAAAGATCTTCTCAGTTTAATGAATACACAGATACTTGAATAGAACATAACTGATGGAAAAAAATACAGCACAACGACTAATGGGAAAAATACAACAGATCCTTTGTTTCTTAGGGATCCATAAACCATTGGCAACCTTTGATCCTCAAATCTGTGATATATTCAAATAAGAAGACACATAAAACAAAAGAATTACAGTTTGAAAATTACAACTCTTATGATTATTCAATAGCAGTAATAGATTACAACCCCCCTACCCCTCTGGCTTACAAACTGATATATCTACAGTCCCCTTGTTCCTAAAGACCTCTCGGGTCTTTTAAAACTCTCCAAAAAACTCTCCAAAAAAATCCCAATCTTTTACAGATTTTAATAAAAATAGTAAATGAGAAACACTCCTGCAACAAAAACTGGAACGGGGCCAGGTGTCTCGGGTTGTTCGGACTACACGAGTCAGTTATCTTTCTACTATCGAATCATTAACTTGGAAATTTGGAGTTTAGTTTCCATCTGTCTCTAACTGATCCTAAAATCACTGATTTTTTCCTTGAAGTCTGGTGTGTCCCTTAACTCTCTCCTTGAAATCAGGGATGTGCTTTGATTGACTTGTGATTTGAGCGCATCTCCCTTGGTCAAGTGTCCCTCCAGCTTTCAACTGAACTGATAGAAGTTGTCATAACCTTATATTCCCAATTTTCGACCGTATTTTCCTCCAAAACCTTCAAATCGTGAGTTCACAGCGCCTGGGGTTGCAAAATGGATGATACAGGTTGGTGCTGCCACCTATAACTTTGATGCTGACAACTGAGATCCTCTCACTCTAGAAAATTCATCGCTAGTTGTATCAGTGAATCCATGGAGACCTTGTAGAGGGCCTTTACAAAATCAACTATTGCCTCACTGTTTAACCTTTGCCTATGTGCAAATACATGATTGATTTCAAAACTTCCAATTTTTTCAATAATGTTCAAGTTTGAAACCAAATGTGCATTTGCTCTGTGGTTACTATTCCTAAAGCATAATATCCAACACCAACACTGTCATAAGAGCCTCGTCGAGCTGCCGATGAATAGCTTGATGGTGTTATGGCTTGTCAATTAAGTGCTCGAGGCCTTCAAGTTTCTCATAAATATGAACTCAAAACCAATTTTTTTCGATCCTAAGAACCACAAAGAATACCAAACGGATGACAAAATTATGCTGGAGGGAAAATGCATAAACTCCCATGGCACAAAACACTGCATCACGAAATAATGACCGCTACAATGCAAGGTGAAGTGCATGTTCACTGCCTTTTCCTCTTGGCACTGTTTGGTGCGTCTTCCCTTGTATCGATGCTTAGTGTTTGGGCTATGGACACCTCGGAGAGCATCTGACTCCAAATTCATTTCTCCAATGGACGCTTCCCTATATACACTATGCATCGGTCTAATGTTGAAATCATACAAGAATAGCTTCATCCTGGCTTGATTTTTTCAACGAGATCCTTTTTTTTTTTCTGTGATGGAAGACCAAATCCAATGATTCTTAGCATTTGTGTGTTTAAGAGTTTGACATTTTTCCTTTGATTTCATATCTAGATATTTCACCCTATTTCATCCTTCAACACCTGGTGCGCTATGATAATTTGTAGAAACGATAAGGGATTGGGTTAGGCTTCGCCTTCCTCTACCAATTCATTTATCCAATCAATAAATATCATCGGATCTGTTCAGATCACTGCTTGGCACTCGGAACCATTCATTTAACAGCTAGAAACTGTGAAATTCGACATTTGTTGTGGCATAGTGATGGAACATTTAGCAATTAGCGTCTTGGAGGATAAACAACGTTTCATTTTCATTTTTGAGTTGTGGGATATATACCACATTTGTTGGGTGACAAAACTTATTTGGTCTTTATATACACCAACATTTTGTTACATATTTGATGCATAGTGCAATATGAAAGCCCCCCGTCGGCTCCTCCTCCACATAGCTTGGTGCTTGGGCGTTAGGCTCTAACTTGTATGTTGAATGTGTGGCTAACCCTTGTTGTTTTTGTGACATCTGCTTGACTTGTGGAGTTTGAAATCCCATTTGGCCTCGACCTTGGACTTAACTTAGATATTGGGCCATTGGGACCCAAATTTTTTAACCCAAATTATAAGCCCGAGAGGCCAATATTGGCTTAAAATCCAAAAAGAGATTTTTTTCCCAAAAATGTAAAATGATGCCCAACTATATTCTTAGTGAATCTAGGTCAAAAACATTTTGTTTTTGTCAAGATAGGTAACGAAATCCTAGGCTCAAAAGGGTAAAGCAAAGACCAATTTTGTTATTTCAAATGAAAGAAAAAGGGCTCAAAGTTGAACCTAGCTTTATGATAAGAATGAAACGACAAGAACTAAATCACCTTCCTAGATGTATTTCAAATCAATCCAAGAAGCATTGGAAACCTTAAGAGACTCGTAAGCAACAAAAAAGGAAAGATACTAGCAAGTTGAAGGTTTGGCATATGGAATTTTTACTAGAAACAACACAAGAACCAAAGATCTAGACAAAAGTTGACGAGGAAACAAAAAACTTTGATGGTGCACTTTTCAGCACTGACAGAGAGTGTGGGGCTTGAGTGCAAGCCTTGAAGAGTGTGAGAGAATCCATCTCTTTTGGTATTTAAACCTCCTAATAATTTTGAATTATCTCTTTCCTTGTGCCCTCCATTCATGCATTTGAGTTGACCAATATAGTGATGTATTTCAATCCTTTCAATGACATTCATTTGCATGGAGAGACTCTATTATCCTACTAAACATTCTCTTATGTATTGTTGAGTTATACTCTCATGCTATAGATTTTAATTGGAATTGATGAAAGCTGAGAAAGATGGCACACCTAAGATATCTCTTTTCTTGTGCCCTCCATTCATGCATTTGAGTTAACTAGTATAGTGATGTATTCCATTCATTTCGATGGCATCCATTTGCATGGAGAGACTCTATTCACCTAGAAACCATTCTCTTATGTATTTTTGAGTTATACTCTTATGCTATAGATGGTAACTGGAATCAATGAAAGATGAGAAAGATGCCACACCTAAGATAGATATGGAAGGCTACAAAGAAGCATAGATGTTGGGTTGATATGAAACCATACCCACTTTCTTGTAGATTGTTGCTCATTGAGTGATCAAGAGTAGTGACTAAAATATATTGGGTTATCCTAAAGGTAGACAATAGATTGGGCTCCTTCTGCACACACTGAGGAACTATTTATGAAAGAAAGGGTATATTCCTAATGTTTTGTGTGGCAATGAGGGGAGTGTCATAGCTAGGTTGGATCAATGATTACCTATAGTGTTTTGTTTTGAACTATTTGGCTAGGACTAAGAATAATTGGGTTGGGTGAGTGACTTGAGAGCCTATAGTTAGTGTCCTTCACCCTAAAGGCCTTGTATCCTAACTTGGGGGTGACATCCATAGTGGATTGCCCACGGTTGCGTGGAAGATTTCTAGCAAATAGCCACTTTCCTTGGACCAGCTTATTATGAACATATGTGTTTCATATTTGGGTATGAATTCCCATTTGTAACATCCCCAACCACCCCAGAGGAGAGAACGTTACTACCACTAACTGAAATATGATCGTCTCAAGCTCTGTTACTAATTTGTAATGTCCATGACCCCTCAACCTGTCACCATGAGGAATGCCACTGCGGAATTTCACTGTAGTTTTTTCCATATGTTCGGATACCATTTTGTGGCATCCCCGGAACATACATACATACATACATACATATATATAACATGCATTTCTAATGAATTTAAAAACACTATCACAGAATTACTGCTACCATACAGACTCCTGTGGAATTGATAGTAATTCATACATGCAACAGAACACATGATAGCATTGCAAGAATCACAGATGTGCACAACGTACATAATTAAGCATAGAAATGATACTTATCTTTTAACTAGGGAAAAACCACCAACTGCGTGTAGACCTTCCACGAACCTCCCAGCCTTAGACCACATTTCTCATCATGCTTAGTAGTGGATCACCCTCAAGCTGGGACTAAGCTCCGCCCAGGGCAAGGGATTCCTAGACTAGGTTGAGGTTACAAGAGATTACACAGTGAAACTGGAAGGATTCTCTCCAAGAGCCTTCTTACGCCCACTACTCACAGACTCTCATTTCCCACATGCTTGTTCCACCCCAAGAATATGCACCTTCATTGTTCCACAGTCCATCAGCTGCTCCACTTCCCCTTTCAGGGTCTCGGCAATAGGCCGGATTAGGAATTCTCAGAGCTTCGAAGTTGGTGATGGACTCTCTTTAGGAGAAAATCACTTCCCAGTAAACTCTCTCACCTAGAGAGAGTTTCTCACATGCTAAACAACCTACCTCTTCAACCACGGGCCTGAAAACCCACTTCAACTCAGTTCCAACAAGGTGAGGACAACAACAAAGGTTCAATATATATTAGGGAATGGAAGCAACCACAATTCGGTAAGGAACAACATGGTTTTGGAGAGTACAGATATGTTGGTCTTCACAAGAAAACATAGGTCAGCTTCCCCAGTTACTGGTTTCAGAGGTGCGTCCAAGATGCATAGGTCCACGACGAAGCCCAAGCAAGTTAGGCAAAGGATGGGAGAATGGGGAGCGAAACCCCCAACGAGATGACTCTCCAACTTTAACTGCATGAGCCCAGGTCGACACCTGTCTTCCTGGAGTTGCATGCACTCCATTTAGAATTCGTTCCCTTTCCCAGGAACTTAGGATAACTGGGTTTATTTTCCCCCACTTCAATATTTTCATTTTCAGGAATATATTATAATATTCCCCTTGGGTTAATCCCTCTAGATTACCCCTCTTTCCTAGCCTCTCATTCCCATCCCTTTCCCTACCTAGTGAAGTTGAGTCTCCCATAACTCTTTCTTCATGGTCGGTCTACACGCAACGATGTATAATTTTTATTAATGATCTACATAATTACATATACAAAAATCAGGCTTATGGCCTTTAACACCTAGGCTCTCCGGCCTAATAACACATAATCCTACCAACTTATAATTGCTCGGATCACTAGCCTACAAAACATGGTTTCAATTCATAATTACAACTGGGGGTCATCCTTGGGGATATTACAATCCCCTCCCCATATTTTTTCACTGTCCTCGGTGCAACTTATTTACACAGCACCAACAAGATGTTCAAAATCTTCTAAAAGATGTGGGTATTCTACCCGCATAGCATCATCATGCTCCCATGTAGCATCCTCAGGAACGTACCAGGTCCATTAGACCTTTACAAGCCCTATGGCTCGATTCTGAGGTTGTTTTCTCTTTTGGTCCAATATGAGCACTGGATGCACTTGCAAGACGCCTTCTTGCTCCACCTGAATCACATTTCAGTCAATAACATGATTAGCATTAGGTATATATTTCTTAAGCAATGAAACATGAAACACATTATGTACATTCATGGATGCAGGAAATGCAAGCATATATGAAACTGGTCCAATCCTTTCTAGGATTTGAAATGGTCCACAATATCTAGCTGCCAACTTGGAATAGTTTCCCAGCTTCAGGGAACTTCTGTTGTCTTTCACTTTCAAGAAAACATGATCACCCACTTTAAACTCCCTGTTGGTTGTGTTCTTATCAGCATAAATTTTCTGCCTGTCTTGGGCAGCCTTCAAATTCTGCTTAATCTTCAACATTTGATCTTCCATTTCCTTGAGCAACTCTGGCCCAATTATTGCTCTATCAGCTGGGTTTTCCCATATTATTGGTGTGTTGCACTTTCTACCATAAAGTGCTTCAAATGGGATCATCTTTAGTGATGCTTGATACCCATTGTTGTAAGCAAATTATACCAAGTGTAGATAATCCTCCCATTTAGATGGTTTGTCCATCACATACATTCTTAACATATCTTCTATCACTTGGTTCACCCTCTCTGTCGGCCCATCAGACTCAAGATGATAAGTAGTGTTGAAGTTCAGATTTGTTCCAAACCCTTTGAATAACCCCTTCCAAAACTTTCAGGTAAATTTTGGTTCTCTGTCAGACACAATTGCCTTGGGTATGCCATGCAATCGTCCTACTTCCCTCATATAGATATCAGCAACATTAGTTGCCTTGTGAGTAGTTTTCAATGGAATAAAATGGGCATATTTTGTAAGCTTATCCACCACCACCATCATGGAATCATGCTTCTTGCCGGTTCTAGGAAATCTCTTGATGAAATCCATTGTCACCACTTCCCACTTCCACTCAGGAATGGGCAATGGTAATAGCAAACATGTTGGGTGCATATGCTCATCCTTGACCCTTTGACATTCTAAGCATTTAGCTATGTACTATGCAATTTCCTTCTTCATGCATGGCCAAAAGTAATGGCTCTTGACTGTTGCCATTGTTTTCTGATATCCAGGGTGCCCATCATAAGGCACATTATGCATTTCTTTCAAGATCATAATTCTCAATTCCTAGGAATTAGGTACATAAATTATATTTTTGTACAAGAGTGTTCCATCAACTTCCAATTTATAATCTTCCACTTTCTGCAGCATCTTACCTTGTTGTAGCTTTGCCACCAATTCCATGTACTACAAATCCACATTTCCAGCTTCCGAAATTATGCCTTTAATATTAGTTTGATACATGCTAACGAATGTAGCATGTAGTTCATGCACTCTTTTGTTGAGTGCATCAGCCACTTTGTTCTCCTTTCCTTTGATATGCTTGATATCAAATTCATACTCACAAAGGAATTCCAACCATCTACTTTGCCTAGTGTTCAAGGTTGGTTGATCAAACAAATACTTCATACTGTTATGGTTTGTCCTCAGTTCAAACCTCCTTCCCATGAGGTGGTGCCTCCATTTCTTCAGGGCGTGCAATATGGCTACCAACTCCAAATCATGAGTTGCATAGTTCTTTTCTTGATCCTTCAGCTTTCTGGATTCATAACATAGCACAAACCCATTCTGACTAAGGACTCCCCCAGTCCTTCTTTGCATGCATTTGTACACACTACAAAATATTCATTTGGATCTGCAATCCTCAGGATTGGAGCACTGGTTAACAACTGCTTCAATTCCTGGAAGCTCTTTTCACATTCTTCTGTCCATTGAAATTTCACTCCTTTTCTTTGTAATGAAGTGATTGGGTGATAAATTTTCGAAAACCTTGTAATGAATCTCCTGTAATAGCCAGCTAGACCCATAAAGGATTTGAATTATGTCACATTCTTAGGTGATGACCATCCTCTAATGGCCTCTATCTTCTCAGGGTCCACTGCTATCCCTTCCTCTGAAATGATATGTCCCAAATAATGGATCTGGTTTTGATAAAATGATCACTTGCTCAATTTGACATACAGTTAGTGCTCTCTTAGCACCTACAACATCATCCTCAGATGATGTTCATGCTCTTCCTCCAACTTGGAATAAACCAGGATGTCATCAAAAAAGACTATGACAAACTTGTCTATATATTCTCTGAATACACCATTCATTAGGCACATGAAAACAACGGGTGCATTTGATAACCCAAATGGCACCACTGTGAATTCATAATGACCATACCTTGTTTTGAAGGTGGTCTTGCTGAAATATTCATCCTTTATCCTTACTTGGTGGTACCCTGACCTGAGATCTATTTTTGAAAATATCTTGGCATCCTTCAATTGATCAAAGAGATCATCGATCCTTAGCAAAGGATACTTGTTAGACCAGGGCACCCCAAGGTGACACACTTGGGCGTATATACCCCTTCTTCAGAAGTTCTTCAAGCTGCATTTGCAACTCCTTCAGCTCTGGTGTACTCATTCTTTAAGGATTTTTTGACACTGGAGTTGCTCCAAGCATCAGGTTTATAGAGAAATCAATATCTCTCTTTGGGGGTAGTCCTGGTACCTCCTTGAATACATCTTCAAAATATTCCAGGACTGCATGGTCCTCTAGATTTGGCACTTTGTCCTCAGATGTTTCCTCCATATGGGCTGCAAATATTTGACAACCCTTCCTGTAGCACTTTTTCAGCTGCATTGCTGAGATTTCTCTGATAGTCACTACCCTTGGAATTCCCTGTACTTTCTCTCAGTTTCCTTCCTCATCCAGGCAAGTGAATGCCTTGTTACAACAGTCTAATATGGCATGGTGTTGGTCCAACCAATCCATCCCAATTAGATAGTCATAGGAACCTAAAGGAAAGATGTTCAAATCTTCCCTTGTGCTCAGTTCATTCATGTCCATAAGACATGTCTTAACCATTTCAGTAACTTTTCTTTTGGCTCCTGTAGCCAGTTGTACCAACGAAGATTTTACATGCTTGTTTCTTGGAAAAAACAAACTTTTCACCATCTTAGGATATATATAACTATGATTAGCCCCTGAATCAATTAAAATAGAAATGGCATGGTTGTTGATCATACCTTCCACTTCAATCATATTTGACTGATATTTTGCATGCTTGTTGTACAGGGCTGCATAGATCATGGGTACATTTTTGCCCATGTCCTCCACTGTTTCTTCTTGCTGAACATTGTTGGCAGCTCTCACCTTGCCATTTTTGTGAGGACAATCTCTATACTTGTGGTATCCCTGACAACCTGAGCATTGAATGGGTGTCTGCCTTGGCCTTTGTCCCCCTACCTCATCCATTCTATGCTCTCTAGAAGATGGTTGTCCTTGAGGACTGTTTCTGAAAAATGGAGGCTTGTTTCCCTTCTGCCTCTGCTCTTTCTTGATCTTCTTCTTGTCCTCCCAAGCCTTCTGGAAAGTGGGATTTTATTTTTGCTGATCATATAAGCATTTTTCTCTCCTTATAGTTTCTTCCATAGTTTTAGGATCATCATACTAGATCTTGTCACTAATGATAGATGGAAGTCCACTCAAATATCTCTGAATTTTGACAGTCTCATCTTTGATGAAAGGAACATACTTCAACAGGTCTAGAAACCTTATTTCATACTCATCTATTTTCATGCTACCCAGCTTGAGTTCAAAGAAATCTTTCATCTTTCTGTCATAATATCTCTTAGTTAAGTATTTATTTTCAAAGTGTTTCTTGAATTCCTTCCAAGTAACGTTTTTCTCCTTAATATGTTGCACCTGCACAAGCTGGTCCCACCACATGGATGATTTTCCTTTTAGTTGATACATTGCAATTCTCCCTTCTGCATGAGAGGAGTAATTCTAGAGTTGGAAATATTTCCTCATGCAAAGAATCCTTGTCTTAACATCTTACTCCTTCTAGTGCTCTCCATCAAACGTAGGAGGTTTAATCTTGTTCATTTCTCCCTTCAGTTCATCCACTCCAGCTCTCCCATGTTTTTTGGTAAGAGATGGACTTGAACTATTGTGTGCCCCCCTCTTGGAATGTCCTTGGGAGTGATGGTGGTGTTTGCTAACACTTCTTGATTTTCTCTTCTCATAAGGGAACTTGTGACTTCCTAATTTACTGGAGTTACTCCCCTTATCCAATTTCCTTTCTATTCTTTCCAGGATCTGTATCAACTTTATGTTGAATTCTCCCTATTGTTCCCTGGATTTCATGAGCTTTTTGTTATCTTCTTGGTGCGTCTAGACGTCTTTCTACAATCTTTCAATGATTTTCATCATGTTTCATTCCTTATATAACTCTTCTCCCTGCCCATTGGAGTTTGATCCTTCTTTATCCAACCGATCATTTATTCCTCTAATTTCATCCTCCGAACTGTAAGCTTCATGTGCATCCCCCATTTCTCTGCACTATGTGTTGATCCTTATCTGATTTAGTTGTTGTTTAACTTTGCAAAAACAATGTGCATTGCACATGTTGTCTCCTCAAATAACACAGTCAAATTTGTTTATTTTAGGTGATAGGAAGTCATTGAAAGATACATTTCTAAATTTTTTAAAGTTCATTTTTAGAGCCTTAGGTTTGTAATAAAGTTTGAAAAAAATTTGATTTGGTTTTCCCTTCAAAAAAGTCAAAACTCAGGTTTCAATGGCCAAGCGCCTTTCCAAAAGGGCTTCTAAGCCACCGAAAGTGCAGAAAAGTTTGTTTTTACCGTGTTGAGTCATCATTTTCAAAAGATTATTCTGAGCGACTGAAGAATATTTTTGAGAAGAAGAAGGAGGTTTTTGTTCCTACCATGTCAAAGAACAATAACCTCTCTCATTTTTCCTACATGTGTCATATATTGGGAGAATTGAATTCATCTCTGAGCCCTAATTTTTGGATCTAATAATTTCCATGTTTGACACATGTTTTTGAAATGCATATCCCAGGAAAATGAATGCGAATCTCAAATAACTAAGAGAGGTTTTTTCTCAAAACAAACCAATATAAAAAAGTCTCTTCCATTTTTTGCAGAACGGTTTTGGTTTGAGAGATATGGGTAAATCTTTGAGAAGCATATTTCCAGAAATTTCTATTTTTTCCAACCACCTCAGAAATTTGAATTTGAGATAGGAGAAGAGGTTATCAGATCCATATTTTGAGGATCTGAAACTGCTTGTAAAGGCTATAAATCCTATCAATTTTAGAGACTAAGGTTTCAAATTTGAGTTCTAAACTCTGCTATTATTGTGATACAGACACTTTCTTTAATATACTCAGCCTGCAAGCTTCTTTCATTGTTATTGTCAGACTTTTCTTTCATTTCTATTCTATGCCTATGAGTTGAAATTATTTATTTGTCTCTGTTTAAATGTCCTATGGTAACTGTCATCTTAAATTTCATTATTAAACAATAATCATAAGCACCCACTTCTAGTTTGTTGACCCATCATATATATGGTTTATGTGTTCTTGTTAATTGATTGGCTTCTTATTCATCTGATTTACAAACCTATCTAATAATAGCTCTTGAAGGCCTTGAACTGTTTGAATATAACTAGACTGTCTTGAAGATACAATCCAGTGATTTAGATATTCATCTTGATCCAACCGCACACCCATTATTGAGTAAATAATTACAAAAACAGTTAAGTTACCAAGCATCTCTGAGATACAACCTAGGAGAGTTTCCTAGAGTGATAACAAATTGGCGTCATTGCTGGGGAGAGGAGATTGAAGCTCAGCTTTCTTGGGACACGACAAGATCCATCTTTGATGATAGACAGAGTCTAGACATATTTTTGGTTGTAATCATCACTATCTGGCGACTCCATGAAGGACGGATTCAGTGGCGACTCCATTGTTCAGAAATTTGTTGGTGACTCCACTGGTATGAAATGAACAAGAGGTATGCATTTTTCAATTTCTCAAATATTTCTAGTTACCCTCATCCAAAACCTAGTAGAGATGAATGGGAAAAAAGTCTTCCCAGATTTCGAGGAGAAGAGTGGGAGGTGCCAGCTGAACACTTGCTGGACTTTCATGACTTTATTCATCGTCTTGAAATTATACATGAGGATGTTCAAATTAAGATTTTTAGATATTCATTGAAGGGAGTAGCCCTTGATTAGTGTCGATCTCTTCCAGTTTTTTTTTTTTTTGTAAGTAAGTAATTTTATATAAAAGTCCTTCAAAGAACCGAACCAAAAGTACAAAACTAAGTGTCATCCTGGTTGTAGTTACTGAACTGCTCCAAAGGAAGAAACCAGTTCAGCCAACCTGGTAGTTCTAACACCTGAGTTCTTATCAGTCTTAACAAAAAACACAAAGTTGAGCTGACATAGAAGCTACTAGAGTAAGAACTATTAAAAGGAACAACCCCCAAGGGGTTAGACAATTGATGTATAGTCTGGCACATACTCTGGCAGATATCCTGGACACGGCTCCTCTTCAACAAGTGTCACGCTGGTTTCCCATTGCATGTCATCATCCCCAGTGCACGCGTCTTTGTTGGCATCTGTCTCAGCGTCTTCCGACAGGATGTGCTCTTGCAGACCGATGGCCACGACCTCCTCCTTGACCTCCTGTCGAACCGGCTCCTCCACGACATTGGCGTTTCCCGATGAAGTTTGTGCTTGCGTACCCATGGCCATGACCACTTCCGTGACCTCCTGCCGAGCCAGTTCCTCGCCATCCTCTGCTGCACCCTGCTTCCTGAAACTCTCATTGTCACTTGCGCTGGGAGGCGCTTCTTCTGGGGCCGCGGGGTGGGCTTCTTGATAAGTGGAAAGAAGCTAGAGAAGGGTTGAGAGCCTCCCATCTACGAGCTGTAACCAGAAATGAAGGTCCTCCACTCCCTGACGGATTTCCAAGACCAGGTCGTAAAGGATGGTGAAGTTTTCTGTCCACTGCAAGTCTGGCTTTGAGTGAGAGGACATCGGCGCCTTGTTACGGGTGGCTCGACCGTAAGAAGGCGTCCCTGTGGCCGATTTCGAGAAATCAAAATCCATTGAAGGGGGAGGAAAGGAGCGCCTGGAGGTTGAAGGATCTATGAAGTGGGGGCGTGAAGGGATCGGCCTGGTGCCAATTAAGGCTAGGCATTCGAAGCGTGGGAACGGTGTTGTGGAGGGATTATGAATGGCATTCTCAGGCAACAGGGGTGACGAGGAGAGAGTTGAAGGTGAAACAGGAGGAGAGGCCGAAGTGCGAGGCCGTCGAGGATGCCAGGGAGAGCCCCTGCACGGTTTTCCTCGCTTCCTCGGCATAGTTTGGCCCAGTGTGTGGGAGTGGCCTGCCAAACCAAGAGGGAGGACCTGGGGTGGACGGGGGATCATACACACCGTGAGCCAACAATCAGAACCAGGACGGGGAATCATGAACACCATGAGCCAACAATTAGAACCAGGCTGGAGCCGCGGGATGGTAGTGCAAACAAACGGAGGCATTGCACTCAGCAAAATAGCGGTCGAAGGAGCCCGAGTAAATGCCCCGGCGAATGACGTAAATGCAATTTAATGCAGGAGGGAGTTGACAGCTATTGGCACGAGCCGGGCACATGGCTCGCTACCTTGTTGGCTCCTCCACACTTCCTCTGTGCACCAGGTGGCTGGACCTAGCACCCTATCCGGTTGTTTGTCCACTTCCATAGCTTTGCGGATACATTGCTGGAGGATAGGGTGATCCGGAGTGAGGGAAGTGTTGCAGAGGATTTCCGGTCCCTCCCAGTTGACCCCTATATTAGCCAAGTCATCAGCTACCTGATTCACACTCCTTCTGACGTGAGCAGGTATGACTACCTGATTGGGTTGCAGTAAGTCTGTGATGGTCTTTAGCCCATGCGAGAGTCTCCAGCTGGGGGAAATTTTGTCTGGATCTGCTCCGTTTAGAAGTCTACCAAGGAGATTGATGATGATTTGGGAGTCGCCCTCTACAATCAGCTGGGTGAAGTTGTGATCAATGGCGAGTTGCAGCCCCCGAGTGAGAGCCCAGAGTTCTGCCACATTGTTCGTGGTGTGACCAAGGGAGCCTACATTAATGAGAATGATGTGTCTGTGGTGATTGCGGAAGATAGCTCCATAACCCGCGGTTCCTGGGTTGCCTTTGGAGGCCCCATCAAAATTGAGTTTGATGAATTCAACTGAAGGGACTGACCAAGAAGAGGGACTGATGGAAGGGGGAGGGGCAGAGAGGGTAAGGGGGTGAGGGGAAATGAGAGGTAGCCAGTTCTTTAGGATCAGAATTTCTAAGGGATTAGTGGTCAGGTTTGTTTCATTCCAAGGTTGGAGGTTGAGAGTTTCCAGAAATTTGAGGCAGCAGCGAATCTAGCAGTGTGGCCATGGGAGGGAGACATTCCTGAAAAGTCTTCTATTCCTTTCCTTCCATACCTGCCAAAGGATGAACCCAGGAAGAAATTTCCAGATACGATTAAGGAGGGGAGAATGAAACGCTTGGTCCCTCCAGTTGGTGATGGTATCGACGATGTTGTCTCGTACACAATCCGAGGTGCACATGATGAGCGCACTTTGGTCCCAAATTTGTGCGATGTATGGGAAAGAAGTGAGGAGGTGATTCATGGTTTCAACTATCTCCCCACAGAGTATACAGATGGAACGCCCCACAAAGCCTCTTTTGGAAAGGTTGTCCCAGGTTAATATGCTTTAGTGGACCACGAGCCAGAGGAAGAGGGTGATTTTGGGCCAATGTCTGAGATTCCAGATCTTGCGCCAAACAGCCCGTGTAGGTGCCAGGTTCAGCTGGATCTTGATGTGGTAGGCTTCTCGAATGCCATAAGAGGCTTTTGGCTGGTATCCCCATCGAAGGATATCCTCTCCCGTGAGCTTGGGGATTTTGCGTTTGAGCATTTCATTCTGGTAGGGGCCCAGATCCACGTTGCCATCTAGGCTCATGCTTTCCCTATCAAGATGCCAATGCCACCAAGTGTTGTGTTGAGGATCATCCAGCCAATAGTCCGCTACTGTTGTCAGGCCCGCTTGAGTGGCTTGGGTGCTGATGTGCACAGCCCAATCCTTGTGGTCCAGAATTGGCCATTGTTGCCAGGAATCTTTCCAGAATAAGGTTGTTTTTCCGTTCCTGATTTCCCAGAAGGCATGCTGGGTGACAAGCTGTCTATTCTGCCTTGCCGCTGCCCAAATTAAATATCTTGGTGTGTCACCATCCCAGTGTATAAGATTATTTTTTGCTACCTCGGGTGCATATTTCTTCCTCCATAACCGTTCTCAGAGGTCCTTGGGTTTCTTGAGCCACCGCCACCATATTTTGGCATTGAG
>JASDQU010280604.1:12888-23589 GCA_032191745.1 Picea mariana
TATCCCAAATCTGGGGTGAACCACGTAAAATATGTGCTTGTTAATCTACATGGTTGTTGCTTGTTTTCCAAATTTTCAATTATAACATCATTTAAAACCATGCCAGACATGTCAATGGATTGAATATTAGTCAAAGTGGATGTGAGGGAAGGTATTGTAGAGGATATGGCAATCCAAACAGGAAAATGACCCATGTCCAATGTATCGATTATGAGGGGGTGTCGTTTTCATGTAGGTGATGTCATGCTTATGGTCACATTGTAGATCATTGTCACTAACCTTTTAGATAACAATATGATATTGTTTCTCTGAAAACGTGGGTGGATACCCCTATGAAAAATGAGTTTTCAATTTCTATCCTAAATGGAAGCAAGTTTGAAGGTGCGCATATGGGGTCATTGTCCCCAGAGATGGGCACGGTTCCTTCATCATCGTAGTAGGTGGAAGGGACTGTCCCCTCTCAATATTATTTTGCAAAGGCTAGGAAGGGAGAAGGAGCATCAAACTTTGAGTCTGAACATGCCTCTACTATTAGTTTGGGTTATTTGTCTTCAGACATTCCTTCTACTGCTTTTCAAGATTTATCTTTAAATTTCATTTTTTTTCAACATCCCATTCCACCTTCCCCAATGGGTAAGAACTTTTCCTTTCCTTCATTTCCTCCTTTGATTTCTACGATGTCCCGTCCACATGGGCATGGCCTTAGGTCCCATCCCAAATCACCATTGTTGGCACTGAGACATCCATTAAATGTGAATCTGAAGTCATCATATAAAACTTAAAAATAGGTCGGTGACTATATCTTTACCTACACATTCCTCTTCGGGTGGATTAGGGGAAACTCAAGTAGTGTTCCAACGATCAAGGGTAGAGGGCGTATGTAAAACTTATACAAGGCACAAGACAATGCTCGTGTTGATATGGAAGTGGGAAACCAATCCTTAATTATGTGGGCGGTTAGAGAAGTGGGATCCCCTCAAGGGGTTCCGAAATGAAATTAGTCTCTTTTAACTATAGGGATCTAGTGAACTTGTTAAATAATTTGCCTTTTTTACGAATGGTGAAAACCCTTTCTTTGGATATTTTGCTCCTTCAGGAAATGTTAGGGGATGGAGGATATTGCAGAAAATTCTTGAATCCCTCTTGCATGGTTGGTATTTTATCATTTTGTATGTTTTAGGTTACTTGAGTGGTTTGGATCTAGTGTGGAATCACATATTTCTTATGCCAAAACGTTTATGGTGTATTGACTCAAGCCTTGGGGTAGGGGTTTTCTCTACAGATATGGGAGTGGATTTGGTAGTTCTCAATATCTACAACCCTTATGTGGATYGAGAAMATTTTGKGGAAATCATTTATGAATACCAAAGAGATTATCATTGGGGGAGAACTGAATTTTTCGCTTGGGGATGCTAAAGTTTGACGTCCCAGGAAAAATATGGACCCAGTATCAGACTTGTTAATACACAAGTTTGAGGAGAAAGGGTTTTTGGATATAAAAATGATAAATCTTAAACCAAGTTGGCTAAATAAAATTAATGGTGAATCACATATAGCCAAACAGTTAGAAAAAGTTTTGGTCTCAAAATATTTTTCAGAAATTTCAGTTCTTATGAGGTAGTGGGTCAACAGTGGAGGAGAATCAGATCATTTCCTGGTCATCTTGGAGATGAAGGGTAGGGAAAAAATCTTTCCATTCCTTTCAAATTCAATTCAGGTTAGTTAGAATAGCATTGCGTTAAACATTTGGTTAAAGTAATTTGGTTGGTTAGAATAGCCAGTTTGCTACAAACGTTAAAAATTTCAAGCTGATAATTGGCTTACCAAAACATGTTTCCAGACGAGTTAGAATTAAAGTCAATGAAAGAGTCCCTACAATCCATGTATGATTCTGAAGAAGGAGGATTCATCTCTAATGATTCCAAGGCTGTCATCCTGGCACTAGAAGGGGGACGAAGGAGGCCCTTGGAGAAAAACGAGGCATCCTGGACATTAAAAAGAAGAGTTATATGGCTGAAATGTTGGGATAAAAGCACACATTTCTTCCAGGCCTATGTGAAGGGGTGTGGTATGAGATACTTAATCTAGAGCCTACCTAACAATAATGGATCCCCAATCATTTCCTTTGAAGGGCTTGCTAGCATGGGAAGAGATCATTTCCAGATTGTGTTTCAGGAGTGGGAAGGCACATCCATTTCAAAGATAATACAAATTGCTCAATTATACCTAGTTTATTAAGTGAAGAAGATAACAGATCTTTGATGAAGGAAATTTCTGAACATGAGATTTTAGAAATCCTCCATATCCTCCAAAAATACAAGATTCATGGGACAGATGGATCGCCTGTTGAAATCTTTCTTAGAATGTTTGATATTTTGGGGATGGACCTCTTGACAGTTGTAGAAATTCATGGGCTAGATGGATCGCCTATTGAAATATTTCTTAGCATGTTTGAGATTCTGGGGATGGAACTCTTGAGAGTTGTAGAAGAGTATCGAACTTGCAGGAACACGCATGCTCCCATCAACTCAACTTTTATTGATCTGATCCCCAAGACTGATTTCCCATAATCCTTTGACGATTTTAGGCTGATTTCTTTATGTAATGGGATTTATAAGGTGGTGGAAAAGGCGATAATTAGGAGATTGAAGCTGATTCCTTAAAAATATACCTTCTGTGAGAAATTTAAATTCTTAGCAGGCTGACAAATTCATCAAGTAATAGGTGTAACTCATGAAGGATTACATGGTATTAGGACAAGGAATATAACACTAGTGGTGGCCAAATTTATCTCTCTAAATTTTGTGATAGGGTAAACTAGCTTTATATCCGGTTGCTTCTAACTCACCTCAAGTTCGAAGTAACTTTCATAAATTGGGTGATGATTTGTATCAGGTTTATGTCTTTGTGTTATTAATTAACAGAGATGCCTCATCATTTTTCCATGCTGAGAGAGGATTGAGGAAGTGTTGCATCCTATCTCCGTTGCTATTCCTATTGGTTTTTGAAGGTCTTAGCCGAGCACTCAGAGAAGCCAAGAGAGTGGGTAGTTTCAAAGGTATTTATATATCACAATGGATGTACATTTCTCACCTCCAATTCGTTAATGACATTCTAATTTTCTATGATGGATCTCATCGGGACACTAAGAAATTATCTAGTTCTATGGATATGTTCTTCCATTCAAAAGGTATGGTTATAAATTAAAGAAAATCCTCCCTTATTTAAATATGGAATTGTATGAAGAACCCTTTTTACAGGATTCTCTCCATTGTGCAAAGATATGTTAGAGATAATGCTTCATACTAGAGTTTGGGCATTGGTTTGGGTTGTTGGAGGATGTTGAGAGATTCTCTCAACCTCTTCCTCTAATATTGGAATTAGATGGATCTCACTTCAACTATATATACTTATTATATTCAAGTGTATGTGGGTAATTCAATTACAGTTTGTGTGAATCTTGTGCAATGGATTGTCTCCATTTTTCTTATTTGGTATAACAACTTGCTCTGGCCTATCTCCCTCACAGGAAGGGCATGAAGATGTGAGAGCTATGAATTCCATTGTAGGAGTAGGTACGGGAGGGGCACGAAGATGTGAGAGTCATGAATTCCATTGTAGGATTAGGTTCAGTGCTTGAGTTTTCTGTTTGTTTGTTTGTTATTTTTGTGTCCAAATAGATGTGACAGAGGGGGCACCATGGTTAAAGTGAAAGATTGTCACATGAGCATATCGCTATTATACAACCACACATAGGAAATCTGATGTTCATTTTTTTGTGAGATGGAAGAAAAATAAAAGAAGTCGTCGTCACCATTTGAGTTTAGTGTCAGCTACATTCTTTGCAAAGAGGGTTGTTAAGAGGCCGTGGTTGTAGAATTGGATTGTAAGGGAGCTGTGAAGAGCAGATCCGCTAGTTTGTGACCTCAAAGAGGATATAAACAGCATTGTTCTACAGGTGGAAGGATGTTTATGCAATAAATAAGAGCCCCTTTCTGTTTTCACGAAGGAATCCAAAAACAATGACTAGAAGAGAGGCACAATTGATGTTGAGGGTGCATAAGTCAAAGGATTGGCTATCTATGTTGAAGTTTTACTGAGAAGTCAATTTGTATAAAACCACTTCCAGATCCATATAAAATCATTTCCATAAATCAYTGTATCAATTTGGGGTTGTCGTTCAAAGAGAAAAACCACGACTCTAAAAGAGGAATGTCGYTGCTACTYCATTGGATCGATGGAATTTGTAAGTAGAATCATCGTGGAMAATATATCACTGGTTTGTTTGSAGGGGGRATATTATCGTTGGTTCATAGTTGAAGAACACCCTCATGTTGCCGTTGTTAGGTTCAAAGAAATGGATTGCAAAAGATGGAGTTGTGACAAATTTATTTTTCCCTGGTTCAAGTGTGAACCCACTGTTGCATGGAAAATCTGGTGAGATAGGAAAATATATTTATTGTGTGGAATGTGCTCAAAATTTGTTGTTTTATTAAGTATATAGTTTGTAAATAAATGATGTAGAACCAACTATAGAACATGGTATCATTACTTAAGCTGGTGTGTGGAATTCTATCTTTTACATGACCATGGTTGAGTTGTTAAGCATGTGATGATTAACCAATTAGGAAGCTTATAGAAGGAGGAAGAAGATATGAGAAAATATCACAACCAAATACACATGTCCAGATCTGAAATAAAGAATAAACAACAACGAACCATAACAAAAATGTGATAAGGAGTTCGACAATCTCACCTATGTCACTGGGCCTTGTCTCAGTGGGCTTTTCTTATTTGTGTTCGAAGCTTTACACGTACATCATGATCATTCAAAGAGGTTATAAGACTGATATGGTCGTGTTCTACCAGATCTCATGAACCCATCAAAATAAATGACACCGAAATCGGATGAATGAAGCTCCATAAAATGGCCTGCAAAGGTGCACTCCTCAATAGCTTCCCTACATAACAATGGCCTTTGGCTCAACAATTCGGTAGCATAAACCTATTTCGAACCACCACAAATATCTCCATGGCCTCAAGAAGGCCTAGTTTATATAGGACTGAAGTTGGTAGCCATCTCCCAATTTCCTCTCAAGATATTACCTCAAAAAGGGCCCAATATCCCCCAATAATGGGCAAAATCCTCTAATAACAGGCCTAAAATCAATATAAAATCCATAAACCAGAGTAGAAAACCCACTTTTCCACATTATTTGGGGATAAGCCCCCTGGAATGGCACGTTCCCCCAAAATATGGTCACATGGCAACAGAAATGGCCAAGCAACCCTTAGCCCGAAACAAATGGTCACATGGCACATACATAGAGGACCGCACCCTAACAGTGTGCTCGCTCCTGGAGGATAGCGCCAAGTATCATTGGAGCACGGGTCATATGACACATCCATAGGATCATGGCCTGGATCAAGATCCCCGTTACTATATTTAGCAGATAGTTAAAATCTAGAGTAAGGTCGTATGGGGGTTTAACAAAGCCACGGGTTGGGGCTAGGTGCCAACCCTTTCTGCCTCCATCATACACTTTATAGCACCTTAAATATTATAACATTGGCTTGTATACACAAGTCCCACCGATGGCCCAATGGAATTCATACCTTTTGCCAAAGCATGCACTTGAAAAATAGGTCATGGGTTCGAATCCCATGAGCTCCTTTGACTTTTGCCTACTGCAAACGAGCCAACCACCAGGTTCCATGTGGTAGCCCAAGTCTGGGCCATGTGGCACCTCTTAATTCACTGGAAACTGATGCCACTTGTCAACACAGGATTGGTCCAAGTCTATTGTCCAGTCAACAATTGTACCTGCCACCTGTCTACCCAGTCAACACCATACCTTCCACTTATCTACCTATTCAGTTTCGTACCCTGCCATGTGTCACTATACGATAGGGCCATGTGGAACCTTTGAGAACATGCCACATGTCACCCTTATAGTGGTGACATGTGTCACATCATGGTTGGTCCATGTCAACTGTACAAAACCTCTGCCACATCAGCTGTATGTCCTTTTTCCATGTGTCATGCTGCCATGTCAACATGATGACGTCATGCTAAAGTCAAGAGTTTAATTTTTTATTATTGTTGACCTGTTTGACTTTTTGCATGTTTGGAAAAACAATCATAGTGCGATAAATCTTGCATACAATGTCCATTTGAGGAAGTAAATATAGGGCCAAAATCAATGCAATGATCCAGTCGTAATGGAATTGGTTTCATTTGATTCCGAGAACTTTCATTTTTTAGCCTTTTTTAGCCCTATCAGGCTCCCGAATCTGATTCTAGATCACACCTCTCCACTAAAGGACCTTTTGGTCTCCAAAAGGTTACAAAAATGGACTTTTACTGATTACATACTCTTAAAGAGAATAAAAAAAACACGATGTTGTACAAAAATGATGTTATAACGGTCATTATTTCAACATGTGTGATTACATTAATGGAAGAAAAATACAATGAAGTTGAAACATCCACTTCTGGAAACACCAAATGGTTGATTTATTTCCTTCATGATGTTCCTCTTGCCTCGTTGGTAATCCTTCTTCCTTCATGGGTGCATGTGCAATCATTTTTTCCTTCCTGGGATGAAGCTCCAGATTAAGCTTCCAACAATTAGCCTTTTTATGTCCACCCTTGTTGTAAAATGTGTAATGAGTTTTTGGCATCCAGACCTATTTACCCTTCTCTTTCTTCCATTGTGGAGTTGATTCTTTATGTTGTGTTTCCTTCCTGGTTGACATAGGTTTATTTTACAAAGTTTGTCTCTTCCAACACTTGGAAACACGATGTTTGGGTGAATGACAATAAGTACATGGATACATATTCCACAAGTTACAGATTACTTGATTATTCTTATTATAATCAAAAGGAGAATTGGTAAAAACATGACCATTATACCTTCTAGGATGATATTCACTTGACTTTGGAGATGAATTTCATTCACTACCACAATCTTGGAGTGATACGTCGTTACCTTTCATGAAGTGTTTCTGCAATGTCTTAAGCTCGCCATTTCAAGCATTACTTTCTTCCAAAGTTTTGGAACCCATCTTCGAGGATTCTCCAAGATCCACTTCACCATATCACAATCCTAAATATCAAGGCCTTTCCATAACCTCAATAGGATTCACGATACCTTGAAATTCAATTGCAAGGCCCTTTCCTTCTTCATAACCCATCTTGTTTAGAAATTTTAAACCTACACCTCTTGTATGTTTTTCGAATGTACCAAATCCAACTTGATGAAAAAAAGGAGAATTTGATGAATGACCTTCACTTCATACCTCAAAGATGTTTTCTGAAACAAATATAGAAGGAACTTCCTTCAATCCTTCTTTGTCTTTGTTTTTCTTTGAAGGTTTCACTTGAACTGTGCTCTTTCGTTCCAAGTAGTCTTCATACAACACTTTCACCATCTCAGCCATGGATAACACCGAATTTCTTAATTCCTTCTCATCTTGAGAAAGTCCTCCTATAGATTCCATTTTATCCCTTGAGATGTGCTCTTCCCTGGTTAACATGCAAAACTCAAATTCCAAATGTCAACTAGCTCTGATACCAATTAGGAATCTTACAGAAAGAGGAAGAAGATATGAGAAAATATCACAACCAAATACACATGTGCAGATATGAAATAAAGAATAAACAATAGCAAACCATAACACAAATGTGATAACGGAGTTTGACAATCTCGCCTATGTCTTCGGGCCTTGTCTTGGTGTGATTTTATTATTTATGTTCGAAGATTTACAAGTACATCATGATAGTGCCAAAATTTTATGAGACTGATCTAGTCATCTTCTACCATATCTCATGAACCCATCAAAAGAAACGACACCCAAATCGGATGAAGAGCTTCTAGAAATGGTTGGCAAAGGTGTGCTCTTTAATAACTTCTATGCATAACAATGGCCTTTGGGTCAACAATACGGTAGCATAAACCTGTTCTGAACCACCACTCATCTCCCCATGGCCTCAAGAAGGCATGTTTTATATAGGCCTGAAGTTGGTAACCATCTCCCAACTTCCTCCCAAGATCTGGCCTTAAAAAGGGCCCAATATCCCCCAATAATGGGCAAAATCTTCTAATATCAGGCCTAAAATCATTATAAAATCTATAAACCAAAGTCAAAAACCCACTTTCCCACATTATTTGGGGATAATCCCCCTGGACTGGCACGCACCCCTAAATATGGTCACATGCCAACAAAAATGGCCAAGCGCCAGCCCAAAGGGCTATGCACTAGCCCCTTAGCCTGAAACAAATGGTCACATGGTGCATACACAGAGGACCGCACCCTAACGATGCACCTGCTCCTAGAGTATAGCGYCAAGTATCATTGGAGCTCGAGTCGTATGCCACATCCATAGGAKCATGGCCTGGATGAATATCCCCTCGACTATATTTAGCCCATAGCTAAAATATGRAGTAAGGTCGTATGGGGTTTAATAAAGMCAAGGGTTGGGGATAGTTCCCAGCCCTTTGTGCCTCCACCATACACTTTATAACAACTTAAATATTGTAATGCGGGATTGTATACAGAATTCCCATCGGTGGCCTAATGGCATTCAGACCTTTCCCCAAATCATGTCATTGACCAATAGGTCATGGACTCGAATCCCATGAGCTCCATTGAATTTTTCCTACCATGATTGATCCAACCACTGGGTACCACGTGACAGCCAAAGTCTGGGTGACATGGCACCTCCTAATTCACTTGAAACTGATGCCACTTGTCAACACAAGATTGGTCCAAGTCTATTGTCGAGTTAGCAATCGTACCTATCACCTGTCTTCCTAGTAAACACTGTACGTACCACCTGTTTACCTAATCAGTGTCATACCCTTCCATGTGTCACCATACAATAGGGCCATGTGGCACCTGTACGAGCATGCCACATGTCACCCTTCTAGTGGTGAGATGTGTCACATCCTAGTTGGTCCATGTCAACTATACAGAACCTCTGCCATGCAACTGTACAACCTTCTACCACATGCCATGCTGCCATGTGATGTTGACATCATTGTTGACTTTTTTTTTTTATTGTTGGCCTGTTTGACTTTTACCTATTTGGAAAAACCATCTGAGTATGATAAATCTCGCATAATATGTATGTTTGAGGAAGTAAATATATGGCCAAAATCAACACGATGAGCCAATCACAATGGAATTGGTTTCATCTTATTCTGAGAAATTTCATTTTTAATCCTTTTTTAGTTGTATCAGTCTCCTGAATCCAATTCTGGATTAGTACGGAAGCCTCGACCTTGCCACAAGTTGGTCACTAGTTTGGTTATGTTTACAAGATGTTATAAAATTTATGGATCTTGTTGTGCTTCGGGCTTGAAGAGCATTGGTTACAAGATATTGTTATGAGATCCTTGTGTGTTAAATAGGTCAAGTTGTATGATCTAATTGTGAACACATTCAATATCTATACCACCTTCCTCGCAACTAATGGATAGATGAAAGAGAAATATATGAAATATGGTTGTAGGTATGTAGAGTGGTTTATTACTTGACATCTTTTATTACGGAAGCCTTGACGATCCAAGTTTGTCAATATTRTTGATCTTACAAGTTCATGAATGATGGTCTAAAGAATTTATACTTTAAATGAGTTGAATGGTAATCTTAAAGAAGAGGATGAGAAAGAGCGTAGTCCAGAGGCATCAAAGTGGGTGTATGCATTGATGAAGACCATGAGACAAAGTTAAAAAGTTGTAACTACTTTTTCTTTGTAATTGTGATTTTTATTATTGTAAGATTTTGTAATGTAAGAATTAAGGGGGGATCTTATAGATAATGCTTCATTAATGTTGCATGCTAGAGTTTGGGGATTGGTTTGGGTTGTTGGAGGATGTTGAGAGATTCTTTCAACCTCTCCCTCTAATATTGGAATCAGTTRGATCTCACTCCAACTATATATAGCTAATGTATTCAAGTGTATGTGGGTAATAAAATTACAGTTTGTGTGAATCTTGTGCAATGGATGCTCTCCATTTTTTTTATTAGATCGAATTTGATGAGGGAATAAATACCTGGGTTTCATTTGAAACAAAATAATTACAAGAGGTAGGATTAGATGTGGCTTCTTGCTAAATTGGACAAGAGATTATAGTCATAGATTCATAAGTGGCTATCAATATCAGGCAGATTGGTGTTGGTTAAATTAGTTATGGAGGCCATCTCGATTTATTGGATATCATTGGCCTGGATCCATAAAGAAATCTTAGAGAGAGCTTGTAGGATATCCTTCAAATTTTTGTGGAGATGCCAAAAAGAGCACCTTGTGATGCCCTGGGTTCGATGGAACAAGATATCCATTCTGAAATTTCTTAGGGGATAGGGGTTAAATGATATCATTCTTCTTTTCGAAAGTTATGGATGCAAAATAAGTCTAGAAATTTCTTTCTTACATAAACCTCTAGATGAATGTAATTGAGAAAAAGTATATTTACCGATCCTCTATCATGGACTGGATCCTAAATCCAAACAAAAATCAAGCCAATATTTCAAATATCTGGAAGGAAATAATACACTCTTTCGATCCCATTCGGGATTTTTTATTCTGGCATGTTGGAAATGGTCAGAGCATGAAGATTGAATTATATCCCTGGCCAAGTTATGGATGAAATCATATTTTATCTCTAGTTGATGTAACTTCCCTACATGAGAAAA
>JASDQU010280615.1:1648-14737 GCA_032191745.1 Picea mariana
CTAGGAGTTAATAATGGGTATAATTTTTGCATTAACAAAATAATTAAAAATAAATTAGTTGTAACAAGAAGTTGTGAGTTCGGTAATTATGGTAAAGTAGTTGAGATGAGAAGGTTGAATAGTCAAAGTGGTTGACCAAGAAATAAATTAAATAATAGAGTTGTTGCAACAAGAAGTTTGTAGAGGGAAAAGAAGTGATGAATTGAATAATTATAGAAAAGTTAGTTGCAAAAATAAGTTGTGAGTAAAGATAAATTATTTAAATAATAAAGTAGTCAAAGTGGTTGCAAAGAGAATTTTTTTAAATAATAAAGTGGGTGCAACAAGAAGCGGTGAGTTTATTATTTATGGATAATTCAAAGTGGTTTCAAAAGAAACTAATTAAATAATAAAGTTAGTTGCAACTAAAAATGGATAATTTACTATTTGTAGCAAAGTGAGTTGGATGTGGGTTAGCCCTAAAAGAAGGAAGTTGGGTAAAGTTGGTTAGAAGATAACTTATTGAGGAAGCTACTTGTAGAGTATAAATAAGAGAGAATGGCTCTCCCATTAGCACCTATTGAATATCTATTTTTTGAAAGGCTATTTTGGTAGGTATTATTGATAGATAAAATGTGCAGAAGAAAAATCAAGGTAGGGAAATCACGGAAGGAAAAGTGAGGCAGAAAAATCACGGTAGAAAAAGTGTGGAAGAAAAATCACGGAAGAAAAATAGTGTTAGAAAAATTCCAAAAGAAAAGTTGCGAGATAAAAATCACAGCAAAAGATTCGCAGCAGCAGAATCATGGCAGGAAAACCGCGGCAACAAAATTCTACAAGAAGAAAAATGTATGTTTTCATATGTCTAATGTTGAATCTGGTTTAGGGTTTTCCTTATAAATATGTTGGATTCCCTCCTAGAAGTTTAGGTCTTGTTGTAGAGTCAATCTGAGGTAGATCTATTGAAGTCTAGTATTGGTTCATGTTTGAGGGCTTTTGGTTGAGGTATGTTGTTGACGTTAGTGGTACATAGATATAAGTTGTATAACAGTGAGGTTGTGGCACATGGTTGATGTAGGGATTTATGGTATTTGATTTATGGAGAGTGCAGTGCATTTCTAGAGGTATATTATTGGTTATCTTGGTGTATGTTATTGTTATATGGTAGAAGTATATGATTGAGTAAATGGATGAGATACATACTTGAAGTACATGGTGATCTTGATACATCCTATTGAGGCATAGTTTGGTTTGTTGTTGGTAGATTTTGTTGGTTATATTTTTATAGTGTTGATGTACATGGTTGATGTACATTATTGATGTGAAATTTTGGCACATGGTTTGAGTGATATTCTAGTGATTTTAGGTATGATATCTATGTTATCAGATCTAGTATATTGAGGAGAGTATTTGTAAATGTTGTTGGTGTATTTAGTTTTGTTGGTATAGGAAAGGAATAGGTACAGGTTGGTTATAGGACAGTGGGACAGGTTGATTATAGGTTAGTGACACAGATTGGTACATGTTTACAACATTATATCTCACATATATAGTGTGACAATGGTTCCATCATTCTACTTATATTTCAGGGCTGTTGGATGGGGAAAACATAGGTGGTTGTAGCCACCTTTTGGTTGTATATGAAGAACATAGGTTGTTGTAGTATCCTTCTTTTTGTAGTGAGAGAATTGGGGAGTTGAAGATTCCCTCAGGATGTAGCCTGAGAAACTAGGGGGTTAGAGCCTCCTTCTAGGTGTAGTTGGAGAATTTGAATTTGGTGCTTCCTTGAATGTAATTCTTGAAATATAAGAAAATAATTTTGTGGTTTTCTCCCGCATTGGATTTCAACACAAATATTGGTGTAGTGTGCATTGTGTGGATGTGTTTATTATTGTTTATTATTCACTCATGAATGTCAATTCTTATGATACAGTAATATATTGATGATGAATAGATGAACATGGTTGAATAAGTAAAATAATATACATTTTGGTTTAAATGATTAATAGTTGGTATAGTTTCTCATTACTTATTCATCTCGCCTCTCATAAATCTAACAATGGGTATCAGAGCAATTCCTTTAAGAAAAAAATTTAACCACTGGAAAAAATATCGTGGAGAGCAACAATTTGTATAGAAATGGAATACCACAATTCGATGGTCAAAATGGTCTGAAGTATGAGATGTGAGGAAATAGAGTGAAAAAAATTTTACATCCACAAGAGTATGATGTTTGGCATTGTTGGATTAATGAGTGGGGGGTGAATTAGTAATAGAGTAATTTAATCATTTTTAACCAAAAATGCAAGTGTTATATCAATGTATACTTATCATCCAATAGTTACAGAGTAAATAAACAATGAACAAATGAGAAATCACATACATACATAGTACACCAGTGCTTTTACATGAAAACAAAAAGTGGGAGAAATCCACAGAATGCTTTTTCTTATATATCTTGAAGAAATACATTCATTGGAATCACCAACTTCCATTTTTTTCCAACTTCAACTCGAAGGAGGCTCCAATCCCCTAGTTTCTCAGGATACAACCCAAGGGAATCTACAACTCCCCAATTCTCTAGCTACAACTAGAAGGAGGCTACAATGTCCTATGTTCTCCAGATACAACTGAAAAGTAGCTATAACCACCTGTCCTTGCCCCATCCAACCACCCTGAAGTAGAAGTAGAATGATGGAACTATTTCACACTATCATTGTGAGATATACCACTATACAACTCTATCAATATGTACCACTGAATTGCAACCAACCAGTACAACTTCCCTGTAATCATTATGTACCTGAATTGAACATGTATCAACAAAATACAATAGGTACGCAGCCTGTAATGCTGCAATGCGTGTATTTACACTCCCTGTATGTTATGCATCCCACATATGTATGCGACCAAACTATTATCCATCCTGCGTATTCCCTTTGAAAACTAGGTTTTTCTTTCTTCAAAAAACTTATGATCCTTTGCAACTTCTTTCACATAGATCTGTAACCTATCACTATATCCAGACTGTAACTGTAGTTTGTTCATGCATCCTCATACATAACCTTTACCTAAAGAATATATATCTCTCTCTAGTCATGTTCCATATAGGTTTGTGTAATCATGAACAAGTATAATAACCCTCACATGATCTAGTCATCAAACCCTTTCTCCTCTCAATACATCAGCCACTTCACAAATACAATTTCTCAACCATGTACCACCAACCCTTATCCATATGCCAAGAAATATAGGATGTGCCTCAATAAGAAGTATCAATGATACGTATAGCAACACTGTATTTCTATATATATGACTTATACAAAAGATCCCATGCAGCTAGTAGTCTCTCTAGGGAGAGTTATCAAGTCTCGATAACCATTTCTCAAGAATACATCAAAATCCAACTATTCATAGAAATAAGAAATACATTTTGAACCAATGTATAGATATGTCGTATATGAGCACTGTAGATCTTCCTGGGAGCTTGATCTTAGAATATAGAAGCTCCATGTCTTTATATTCTCAAGTTTCAATAGCTTTACCAATATGTACAAACCTTAATACACTACCATCCCGCATATGTACGCACCCTAATAGAATATCATCCCACATATGCCTCAATATGCACGCACCCTAATACACTGTCAACCCGTGTACGCCTCAATATGTACACACCCTAATACACTGTCAGGCCGTGTACACCTCAGAAAATAGGGTTTTTTTAGTATTCGTTGCAATTCTGAGAAATTTTCCATCAACCCTCCATACTACCTTATACTTTCACAACTTCAAATGCATCAATGAGTAATTGCAATAAGCCTCACACAACAAAAGATCTTCAATGTGTTCAAATGTAATTAAATGAGAGAGACTTGCCTCTTATTTATAGCTTCAGATAACATCCCACTTTCCTTATTTTAGGGATTTATCCATTAACTTTATTACTTAAATATTTTTTTTTTCATAAACTTTGACTTTTAGGGTCTTCTATATGAATCAAAAGGGTTATCCAACTTCATATAACCATAACTCTTTAATTGTGAGGAATTATGTGGCATTCCACATACCATCAGAAATGGCATGACAAGAACTATCCATCTAGGATAGTTTTACTAGCAAATTAACTGACCTTCATCTCATTATTACAGAATTAAACATGGGTTCCCTAACCATACTTCTAGGATAACTCAATTCACAATGTGTATTCCCGTGAGAACTTTCATCATAAGGGGACCACTTTGGAGTTCATCCATTTGTACTTCTTATCAACCATGATAAGACAATAATGATTCATCTTTACATCAAAAAAAATTAGTTCCATTACCCAAACCTTTGTGCTACTGAAATTTTCTACCAGACTCTCTTCAAGGGTTGACATCAATGACAACCAACCTTAATCAACAATATCCCCCTTTGGCATTGATGGAAACACTCTGATACAATACTCAAATAATTTCATGCAATACTGAAGTCATATAACTCATGCTCCCCCTAGAACCATGCCTCTGTCCTTTGCATCTCTGTGACCATTTCTCCCTCTGGAATCATGCCTCTGGATTCTGCATCTGATAAATTTATCCCTCTTTTTCATCAATGGAAAATGTATTATTCCATCCAGGGATGCTCCCCCTAATTGAACTGTCCTCTTTATGGTGCTTCCTCATGTACATCTAAGACATATAAGATAAGAATTCAAAAGAATTCATTTTGGAGTAGAAATAACTCCGAGTATCTGGCAAAGATACTCAAAGGCTTCCTGTGGAAGTGTTTTTGTAAATATGTCTGCCACTTGTTCTTTTGTGCCCACATACTCAACTCTGATGTTCTTTTCTGCAACTTGTTCCCGTAGAAAGTGGTACTTGATTGGAATGTGCTTCATCTTGGAGTGCATCACTGGGTTCTTTGAGATATTGATGGTGCTTTTATTATCACAATAGATTGGAATGGGCTCATCATACTCAACTTGTATATCTATCAGAGTGTGTTTCATCCAAATATAATTTGTACAACATGTTGTTGTTGCTGCAATATACGTTACCTCAGATATAGATAAAGATAATGATTATTTTTTCTTACTTAGGCATGATACTAAAAAATCACCCAAGTAGAACATTGCTCCACTGGTGCTTCATCGCTCATCAATACAACCTGCCCAATCTGCATATGTGTAGGAAATAAGTTATAGATCCTTTCCTTTTGGATACCATAATCCAAACTCTTATGTTCCTTTGATATATCTCAAAATCGTCTTCACTGGTAATGCATGTGACTCCTTTGGTTCTTCTTGAAATCGTGCCACATGTCCAACTTCATGCATTACATCTGGTCTAGATGCTATCACATATAGTAGCGTGCCAATCATTGGCATATATTGACTTTGATCTGTAGACTTTGAATCATCATATTTTCTCAACTTGCAACTGGTTTGCATGGGAGTGATAACTGGTTTGCAATCTTCAATTCCAAACCTATTTAGCATTTCTCTGATATACTTGGTTTTAGAAATAAAAATTCCTTGGTTTCTTTGACCTATATGATGTCCTAGAAAGAAGGATAGTTCTACACGTAATGACATTTCAAATTCATTATGCATATCCTTTGCAAATTTCTTCCTTAACCTGTCATTATCACTACAAAAAATAATATCATCAACATAAACTTCAATTAATAAAACACTATCTTGACTTACCTTGATGTAAAGGTTTCTAACTGAACTTCCCTTTTGGAACCTTGCCTGTTGTAGATATTTATCCAGTCTAGAGTACCATGCTCTAGGAGTTTCTTTTAGACCATACAAGGCCTTCTTTAATTTACACGCATAATCTACATTCTCTGACAATTGAAATCATTTTGGTTGTTCAATGTAGACTTCTTATTCAAGTTCCCCATACAGAAAAGCTAATTTTACGTCCATTTGATACTCAGATTGATTCCATTCTGGAAACTGGGGAAAATGTCTCTTCAAAGTCAATGCCTTCAACCTATGCATATCCTTTACATACCAATCTAGCTTTGTTTATTGTAACCTGTCCATATTCATTCAATTTATTTCTGTATGCCCACTTTGTGTCGATCACATTCTTATTCTTTAGTCCTGGAACCAATTCACAAGTGTCATTTTTCTCTATTTGATCCAATTATTCATCCATGGACTTGTTCCAAAATTCATCCTTGTTGGCCTCTTAAAAACAAGTTGGTTCAATTATAGATGAGAGTGCTAGGTGTGTTTGTTCTAGTGAACAGATTCTTCTTCTAATGTCAGCTCTGACGTCTTTGTTTCCGATAATCTGATATGAAGGATAATTCTTTTGTACTTTTCTGCTAGGTGTATTTGGAGGCACTTGTTGAACTTGCTCTTCTGCTTCTGTCAGATCCTTTTCATCTTCCCCTTCTACCTCTTTTTCATATTTTGCTTCTTCTTCGTAAATTTGTTCCATTGATTCATTTTCTTCTTCCTTTAATTATGGTCTACATGTTTCATCAATTGTTATATTGATGCTTTCCACAATTTTTTTCAATCTCAGGTTGTTAAACTTGTATTCTTTCCTTGTACTTGTGTAACCAACAAGTACTCCTTTGTCCACATGAGATTCAAACTTTTCCATTCTTCCATATTCTCTTTTGGTGTAGCATTTTCTTCCAAAAACTCTCAAGTGCTTCACATTTGCTGGTCTTCATTTCCATAGCTCGTAGGGAGTTTTTTCAGTGTTGTTTATGAGCATTACTCTATTTTGAATGTGAAATGTTGTATGCACTTCCTGTGTCAAAAAAATATCTGTCAATTTGGAATCCATTAGCATTGTTCGAGCCATTTACTGTACTATCATGTTCTTTCTTTCAATAACTCCATTTTGTTGAGGTGTCTTAGCAACGGAGAAATGACTTTTTATTCCATGACTGTTGCAGTAGTCCATAAATTCTTTTGAAGTGAACTCTCCTCCATTATAAAATCTCAAGCATTTGATTTTTGAATCCATTTTATTTTCAACCATTTCCTTGTAGATCTTGAAGTTTTCAAAAGCTTCTGACTTATTATTGAGAAAGAAAACGATAAACATTCTTATATAATCATCAACTAATAACATAAAATATTTCTCACCTTTTAAACCCTTTGTTGTAGTTGGTACAACTAGATTAGTATGCACAATTTCCGGGGGTCTTGTCGTTGAATATTCCTTTGATTTGAACCTGGTCTTTGTTTTCTTTTCTTGTTGACAGTGCTTGCATAAAGTGTTGGCTGGTTTTGTGATCTAGGGAATTTCTCTGATTGCTTCTCTTTTTCTGACTTTGAGAAGGTTATCAAAATGAATGTGACGCATTCTTCTGTGCCATAGACAACTTTCATCTTCCTTTCCTAGACAACACTTTTCATTTCCAATTTCACTTAACACATATATGTTTCTTGAAGTTTTCACAACTATAGCAATCAATTTTCCTGAACCTTATTTTCTTATCCCACACCTTTGTGAATCGAAAGTAGCGTTATTACCTTGGTCACACATTTGAATCACACTTAGAAGATTATGTTTTGTATCTTCTACTAGTAGAACATTTCCTTCCTTGGTATTCTTGTTCACAGTTATGATTGTTCCTTTTCTAATGATTTTATCTTAGTCATCATTTCCGAAGGAGACTGATCCATATCTTTCCTTTCTCAATGAAAGAAACCTGTCTCTTTCACATGTCATGTGTTTTGAACAATCACTATCAATATACCAACCATGCTTCTTCTGCTTAACTTGTAGAGTGAGTGTGCATTCTTCATTGCTATATTGATTATGCTTTCTTATCCATGTTCTTTTCTGAGGTTCATGTCTGTAACTGTTGTTATTTTGTTGCGGTTCTCTAGGAGAGGCTGGCACTATACAATCTTTGTCCATGTGTCCAAAGTTGTTACATTTGTAACATTCCACTTCAGTGCTCAAAGATTTAAACATGTTGAACTTCTTCTCTGTGTTTCACTAAGACTTATTGGATAACCCTTTTGTGTATAACATCAAAAGTTGTTTATGATCCTATTGTTAGCTCTGCAATTCACAACTTTATGTACAAAATTAGTACTTGCATAACATAAACCAAAAACGATATTTTGATACTTGGGAGTTGAATATATTCTGAAAGGAGGTACTCTTATGAATTCTTCTTCTTCCTAAGGCCTATTTGTCGTTTGTTGATTCTGAAATATGAATCTTCTCAATGGAGGAGTTTCCCTGTAATCTTCCTTGTATATCTTCCTATCCCCTTTGATTGTTTCTAAATATATTTTTGGATATGTTTCTCGCTTTGTTGTTTTGGAGCTTGATCCCTTTTCTCTTTGATTGTATCCAAGTCCATACTTGTCATGATGAGTCTTTTGATTGATGATAATGTCATCTAAAACTTCTGAGTTGTTCTCCATATTTTTCTTTTGAAGATCATTTCTTAATGTGACAATCTATGCTTCTAAATTTCCAATGATCCTCTCTTTTGCTTCTAGTTGTTCGTTGAGTGCTTCAATTATTTTATCTTCTTCCATTTAAATTTTGAAATTTGTGATCATTTGCTCTAGTTCTTGAGTGTCTTCTTTCTTGTCTAGTTATGCTTTTAGTTTCTTCTTTTTCTTCTTTTCTCTTCTGATAATTTCTATTACACACATCAATTCTTCTCCGTAGTCAACTTTTTCCTCTTCATATTCTTCTTTGACGTCTTCATATTCTTATCTGGCCTCTTCATATTCTTCTTCAGAGTCTTCTTTATCAGAGTCTTCTACTTCCATGAATAGAACTCTTTCTGTCTCATTGTCACTGGCTTCATCTTCATCTGATGATGAGATGTCTTCTTTGGTGCATAAGATTTTCTTGAAAACTTTCTTTGTGGTTCTTTTTCCTTTATATGTTTGTTTGTTGTTTGAGTAACCTTCATCATTTCTCTTTTTATTATGAGGATATTTGTTAACAAAATGACCAATACCATCACAATTAAAACAAATGAAAGGAAGCTTACATCTATACCTATCATTAGTTCCCTTGTTCAATCTTTTGAGAAAGTTGGCCACTTCTTCATCATCTTTCGAGAGGTCACTGTTGCTGCTATGTTCTTTTTATTTTTTCTTTCCCTTTTCCTTTGACTTTTTGGGTGCTTTGAAGGCTGATTATTTTATATCTAGAATTTCTTGTTCAGTTTTCATTTCTTATGCTATGAAGATTCCATGTAATTCATCCATGGTTATTGAGTTCATATCTACTCTTTCTTCTAGTGCTAATATCTTAGGGTCAAATCTCATAGGAAGAGATCTTAGTAATTTTGAACAATTAAAAATTCTTTGATATCTTCTCCCAATCCCCTTATTGCATTTACTATTTCATCGTCTCATAAAAAGTAAGCTGCAATATTCTCATTTTTCTTCATCTTTAGTTGTTCAAACTGACCTCTGTAAATTTGAAGCTTTGTTGCTTTGACTTTTGAATCTCCTTCATAAATATTTTGAAGTTTGTCCCAAATATCTTTAGCAGATTTACAATGTGCAACTTTGGTGAATACAGATTCTCCAAGACCATTCAATAGTGCATTAGTAGCTTTGGAGTTATTCTGGATGAGATTTATTGCTTTGTCATTTGTTGGTGAAACTGTTGGGGCTGTGCATCCATCTACAATTGATTACCAAATTTAAAATCCTTGTTCCTGTATATATGTTTTCATCCTTATTCTCCAAAATGCATACTTATGTCCATCAAATTGTGGTATTCCATTTTTATACATGTTGTTTCTCTTCATGATCTAGATTTCATTGATTAAACTGATTTCTGAAGGAACCTTATCTGATACCAATTGTTGGATTACTGAGAGGGGGGTGAATAAATAATAGAGAAATTTAATTCTTTATCACCAAAAAAGAAAGTGTTATATCAATGTAGCATTATCATCCAAAACTTACAAAGTAAATAAACAATGAACAAATGAGCAATCACACACATACACAGTACACCATTTTTTTTACGTGGAAACCCAAAGCGGGAGAAAATCATAGAATGCTTTTTCTTATATGTCTTGAAGAGTTGCAGTCATTGGAAGCACCAAATTCCTTTGTTTTCTAGCTGCAACTGGAAGGAGGTTCCAACCCCTAGTTTGTCATTCTACAACCAGAGGGAAGCTCCAACTCCCCAATTCTCTAGCTACAGTTGGGTACAAGTGGAGAAAAGTAACTTCCGATATGACAAGTGTGAAGTTGGGGACATTCATTCATATCGTGGGGAAACATAGCTCAAGGGGAATTTTTTTCATAAATACCTTACGAACGGGGGAAGGGCCACCATCAGGCTGACCATCAATTTTGACAAAGAGTTCATAATGATTCCAAAACACACTCAGTTATCCAGTCAATGACTCCATGACCATTTCACTCATACATTCTGTTATCCTTGAGACAAACATTTCACCTTTCTGAAGCCTGTTTCCCCCTCCTTTTTGGTTGGTGTACCTAGTTAGCTTGGAGTGGGATTGAAGAAGTGGGTTTTCAGGACTGTGAGCAGTTCTTTGAGTGAGAGAATTGACGAGGATTGATTTTTGTAGGTACTAAACTATAGCGACAACGCCCTGAGACTTCCGATCTGACCTGTTGTTGAAGCCCTAGAAGGGAAGTGGGGCAGTCGAGGGATTGTTGAGCATAGAAGGGGCACACTTCCTTGGGTGGGACAGGCATGTGGGGAATCAGAAGCTATAGGTTGTTAGTTGAGTGAGCACCTGTGACAGAGTCTTTCCTGTTGTCCATGAGCCTTAGCCTAGATAGGAATCCTTTTACCCTAGGTGGAGTTCAGTCCCATCTCAGGGGTGATTCACTATTGAGAGTGTTGAAGAGTATAATCTATGGTTGGGAGGTTTGTGGACGGTTTGTACGTAGTTGGTGACAGTCTTTCTAAGATAAGTATCAATTGTGTGATATATGGATATGTTGTTTTGTTATTTACATGCCTCTGTTATGATTTTATCATATATGTGACTATGATTGCTTGTGTGCTTATGGGTAATTTCCTGTAAATGATGCATATTGATAATTACTATTATTTTAATATAAAAGTCATAGGTTACAAAAAGTAATTGTTTGTTTATGTTTATATGTAAATATTCTGTGAGCGTGTTGTATGTATATGTTTTAGTTCCATGCAGTCTAAAGAGTAAATTTAGGTGGCATTGCTTGGTTGACTATTGGGTATGCTATTGTATGTTCCGTAGTATGGGAAAGAAAGCGTTTGTTGGAGTAGCATGGCCCATCCTGATGGCTAGGAATGTTACCGACTGGCATCAAAACATGAGTGGTTGCTCTGGGGTGGTGTACCTTGGCCTCAGGTTGGTAGGGGGGGATCGTTACAGTATGGTATTAGAGCCTCAGTTCAACACTGATCTTGGATGGGCCAGAAGAGTGCAATCAAAGTGAATATTCACAGAAAAGTAACTTCGAAGTGACCAGAATTAGATTCATAGAGTGTTCGTCGAAAAGGTTGGTGTACTGTCACGCATTGTACATTTGGTACTGAGCGGAAAACCGTGGCATTCCAGTGTGTGCAGTAAATTGTGGCACCGCGTGGAATATTATTATGTGTAAATGCATGCGCTGAAATTAACCTTGCGCAGTAAGCACACACATAGTAAGGTGCACATGGGGTGCGCAAGTATTTCTTAATGCAGAGGAATTTTGTTGGTATGCGCGTAAGTATGAGTATAAGTTGTTTCATGACGGTGTATTCAGTAGTGTGCGCAGATATTTGAGTGTGAAGGAATATGTTAAAATTGACATGGTGCACGCATAGGATAAAAATTTATGTGGAATATCAGTGCGCAGTATCGAATTTGTGTATAGTGGATATTGGTGCACAATGCCAGAGTAGTGCATGTAAGTAGTCGGTACGATGAAGAAGAAATGCATAGTACATTTAGGTGTGTGGAGAAGCATTTACCTTGTAATATTGCTATGCATGATAATATAAATGAACAGGTCAAGTTAATGCACACGAAGTCACTTGGAAGGTGAGGAGTCTGAGTTTAAATTTCATAATAATAAAAGAAAAATAAACACATAACCGCATTGAAGCATTAATTAAAAATAATTCTAAATTTTAATTTATTTAGATTTAGACAGATGAAAATAAAATATAATATTACAAGAAAAGCTTATTATAAAATAAAACAAGAGTCATAATATCACCAGATAGAAATTGCAATAAAATAGTCTAAAATTCGTTTCTGTATTTTTATAATAATATTAATCACAAAATTACAAAAGCGTGATGACAACAGTTAGCCTATTGTAAAAAGGGTCGTTGAAGAACAGGCCTATCATCTCTTGTACTCTTTACCTCTGCTACTGACTGTTCAAAATTTGCTGAGACATGCTTATCTTAGTTGAAGACTTACTTCAGCTTAGCGATCTCTACCTTTAAAGAAGAGTCTAACCAGACCAATTGATTTTCTCCAACACTTTCGGTAGCTTCAACCATAGATTCCTCCTTCTTATGATGCTTACTCCTTTTCTTCTTAGCAGCTGGCCTGTCGATGACTAAATCATTTATAGTGGGATTCAGCTTGACTTCCAATCGCGAGTCTATAATCGGCTCTGTGTTGAACTTAGTTGCTAGAATGTGCACAAGGACCCGTTCCTCCCTATTCTCAGGAAATCCTAGCATGTTGCTCGAATAACCAATCTCACTTTACTTAGCTTTTTCCATGTATCTCAGGTTGGGGATACCGAAATGTGTCTTTAAAGAGAGCAAGAAGTCGAGAAGCTTGAAGATTACTATGGTTATGGATATGCATATATCTTCATAGATGGGGAGTGGTAATTATAGAACTCCATTTATGAAGCATAGATATATTATGTACAAAGAGTGTTGGGTTTCCATGCTCGACCAATCCATTTCGAATGATTATATTTTGAGTTCGTTACATGATGACATTTAGCTGATGTCACATGGCTGCGAAGTACTGAACAAATGAAGCAGGGTGATATGACTACCAATTTCCCACTCCACGAGTGGTGGATTTGACATGTTGAGACACGTAATACTATGTCTTGGCTCCTCTCCCTCTCTATCTCTCTCTCACCCTCCCCCTCTCCCTATCCCTTTAACTCTCTCT
>JASDQU010280616.1:0-14737 GCA_032191745.1 Picea mariana
ACAGAGATTGAGAGGGATCTTGGAGATTCGGTCACCTGGGTTGTTCTTACCATCACCCGATCTATTAGTTGGCATATTTATTAGGGTGATTGGACACTTTTGGAAGCAGGGCCAAATTATCTAGGGTTTCAGTCATCCAGTGAGGTGCACTATTCAGTGGGGGATTTCAGATCTACAAAGATTGAGAGGGATCTTGGAGATTCGGCCACCTGGGTTGTTCTTACCATCACCCGATCTATCAGTTAGCATATTTATTAGGGTGATTGGACACTTTTGGTAGCAGGGCCGAGTTATTGAGGGTTTTAGACTTCTATTGGAGCGTGGCATTCTTCAGCTGGAGAGTTTGGCATTCAAATCTGCTTGTATTGATCTTCATTTCTCATTTAGCCTTTAGAGGCATCTTTTGTATTAGCGGGAGCATTTTGTAGCAGCTCTTATCTATTTTCTATCTTCTTGGCCATTTGTTGAGAATTCCAGATCGTCATCTTCATTGTAGCGGGTTTCTCTATTTTATGAACAAAGAAGAATTGAGATGTTTTGGCTTCTCTATCTTATTGCATATGGTTGAGGTATGTTCCATGGTTATCTCTTTCTGTTATTTGCTGCATACACACATATAAACACATCTAGACAAATAGATCAGCAAATTGTTTGACAAATTACCTCACTCAGAAAAAGTTTTAAAAAGACACCAAAACAATGATGATCCTTGCATAATGGCTTGGGATCATTACAATAAATGGGTAGAAGGGTACTTAAGGAACCATGTGTTGGGACAATAGTAGTCATGGATAAAATGGTTTCATATCAAGGAGCACTATTACAACACCACTCATCACATTTCCATCAGGATGAGTCCATTCGGGGCACTATATGGCTATGATGCCCCATCATTTGTAGATTTTGTGTTTGGAGAGAGCATGGCTCCCAAGGTGAAAGACTAGTTTCAGGACAATTGGGACATCTTTCAGATTCTAAAGGAGATTTTACCGGTTTCTCATAACCAACAGAAGATGTATGCAGATAGGCACCGGGTGGAACGAATTTTTGAGGTTGGGGACCTAGTCTTTCTTAGGCTACATTCTTACCAACAGTCCTCACTGAATAATAGTAGTGAAGAGAAGTTTAAACCTCATCTTTACGGGCCTTACAAAGTGATTAAGAGAATTGGAGAGGTGAAATATGAGTTGGAGATACCAGAGGGAAGCGGAATCCACAACACCTTCCATGTGTCATGCCTCAAAACGGCATTGGGCCAATAGGTCACCACTTGGATAGATATTCCTCCACTATATGAGGAAGGATAGTTGGTTTTCCACCCAAGATGATTGTTGATGTAAGGGAACAAATACTGAGGAGCAGATTCATTTGAGAGTACCTGTTCATATGGAAGGAGTTTCCTACAAAAGATGCTACATGGGAGGGTGAACAGATTTTACAGCACCCCAATCTAGAATTGCTTGAAGAAAAGCAATTTTGGGAAGGGAGGATTGTAATTCTCCCCTCCAATTGATGACTCATTAGCCTACACGACTTCTGTAGGATTTAGTCAACAAAGAAAAGGGGATTCAAGGTATCAAACCCTAAAGAGATATTAAATAGAATAAACAATTATATTTTAATAAAGTAAGGGTTTGATAAGGTCAAACATGGAAGATCTAGAAGAATCGAAGAAGAAGAATAAATAGAAGGGGTAGCCTACCTTCTTGGAATTATGATTTAATATCTTATTGAGTGCTCTTATAGCCATCGTTTTCATTGGGGTTTGGTAAAAACCCTTCCATTACTGGTTTAGTTTCAGTGGTGAAATACCAACCCTAGCTAGACAAAGAGAATTCATTTGGAGTCTTTCTTGGGTTCATTGTGGAAATTTCTGAATATCTTTAAGTATACCAGTGGATACATGAAGTTTCAACAGTCGATCTAGGAGGAGATAACCAAAAATATCGTCGGGTGTTGAGGGTTTCACACCAAGGTCTTTTGAGGCATACATGTATGTCGTGAATGGCTTGTCTAGCAAGTACTTGCGCGACACCTAGAAGGTGTCACATGAATACCCTTGTAGTGGGGTTTTGATGAAAAATTGGGCCTAGGAGGTCAGGGTAAAGTTCAAAGGGTGGTCTACAGTACTAGAGCATAGCAATAGAAGGATGGGAGAGCCTTGGTTACTTTGTTGGCATCATACTAGGTTTTATTGTGTGTTTGTAGCAGATTGTGTAACTACTTAGAAGCCAATAGTTTGTGACCCTACTATTGTTCTGCAACTGTTATTACAGCCATTAGAAGTATTTTTATTGTTGTTCCCATTCATAATAATATGCCATATTATTTTTCTCCATTTATGTGCACTGGGTGTTTGCTATATGTTTGATAATATTCCTCATTGAGAAAGTTATTTAATTTCACATTCACATAAGAATTGGGATTAAGGATACTACAAATGTTGTTATATCATGTTAGTTAACATGAATGTCGCAACTTCACTGAGACAAAATGTGACACAGCGACTATTATACTATGCGCAAAAACTATTCATATTGTTCGTGCAATAGGATTTGTATTGCGCATGACAACTATTCCTAGCATAAGTGACGATTAGAGAACCACGTTGGAATCTGTTACTGTTACTACTAAAATCGATTAACAAATACATTTAAACCTTGAATTACAAACAACATGATAATCAATCTTAAACAATTGTCCATATTGGTTAAAAACGTAAATGCAGCTAATAATTGCATCAAAACAACATATAAATTATTCGCTTGCACAGAGTAAAACGTACAACAATTAAACTCATAAATTAACTCAAGAAAGCAAATAAGCACTTATCTTTTTAAAATAGTTGTGCAATGAGTTGCTTGGGAAGGACATTCCACCCAACCACCAAATTTTTGTTCCAAAATCTCAACAACAAGTCACCCCTGAGTTGGGGCTTGGAATCCCCAAGAAAAGAGCACCTCTCATCATCCCCTCATAACTCAATATCCCACAACCCACATGTATTCTCCTACATCTATCCTGAATTTCCTCCAACTCTTTTCCTCTTGACCTGCCCAACCCAAGGAATGTACCCCTTCACTGCTCTTAGTCCATCGGGCATCCCATTTGTTTATCAATATCTCTCTGGCATAGGTAACTAGGAATATCTCTACTGGGAACTCAAGGGAGCTCAATGCCAACAACAACAAACACTTATTGTTATAGTGAAACTCACACAAGAGTTCACTCTTCAGGTATGACAATCTGGCCCTTCAATATTCAGCTCCAAAGCGCTCCAAAACATTCTAGCATGCTCTAGAATTCACCTAGCCTTATTTCTCTATCTCCAAAGCTCTTTTCCCTTGATTTCCTCTTGTTGTTCATGTAAAACTCAATGTGTAAAAATTGTTTGTCACTGCCCATATGAATTTCTTTTATCTTCCAAAGACAGTTGACTAATCATTCTGCCCAAAGTTTGATTGTACTTCAGCCCCATGCTCTCCAATAACTATGGGATGTGAATCTCACACTCACCCTCTTACATGAATTTAATTATTGGGCTCTCATACACCAAAAAAAAAATAGAAGTTACCCCCAATGATAACAAAATTCAGGATAATGGGTTGAATTAACACTCATAATTAATTCCCCCCTTGGACCCCTCTTATACACTCTCTTCTCTTGTGGAAAAATTAGCCCCCATCTCTGTCCATATCCCCATTAGTTGGTATCACATTTTATTTATTTAAAAACAAAAACTGCATTTGCATATTACATCGTTTGGCCATAGCCACATTCATATCTACATTATGCATTAATTAAACTTGAGACTATAGTGGGGATGTTACAATAAAGGACTATGATAAATATATGAGTGCAAGTAAAAAGCTAGAATTCATTACCTCTTCATGTGTTGAAAAGTAATCTCGATTACTTATGTTTACTTGAACTAGTCAAATGTGAGATTAGTGAGAGGTGCCATGAGGCCTCCAAATCCTTTAATATGTTCTGAGTGGAAGTTTCATAGCTCATTAAATTCTCTCAATCATGTCACATTGTTTGGAGTGACCAATCAACAATGTCCTTAATCTAAGATGGGTCAATTCTAATTCTCCCCGTGTATGATGTGTCCTAGGCACACAAGTTCACTCTTTGCAAGTTCACACTTGAATTCTTTTGTAAATAGAGAGTTAAATCCTACAATTTCTAAAATGATTTTCAAATGATGCAAATGTGTTAATGGTGGCTTGTCTGGTTTGTGGAATTGAGTTTCTAATATAACCCCGACCAAGGTTCAAGTCCTGCCAACTTACAAAGTGGCATAAACCTAGTGCGTGTGCTTGTGCTTGTGGATCCACACCTATGCATGCAACAACAATTAGGGTCATGTGCAAGCCCTGAGTAACTTTGTCAAAATTTATACCCCCACTAGTTGCTACTCAGGAAAAAGGAACCAAATTCAAAAAATGGTTAGTCTCATTGTGACAAGAGGTGGCTAGTTCAAAAAATGGTGCAAATGCTTCTTTGTATTCTTTCTATAAATGAGAATATCATGAAAAAAAGATAAAATGAACATTTCTCACATATGTATTGAAGATTTAGTTCATCATACCTTGGAATGTAGTTGGTCGATTAGATATCCCACGAGACATCACTTGAGTGGAACTCATCATGGCCATGATGAGTTCTAAAGGTTGTCTTAAATTGGTCGCATTGCCTCAACCTTATCTTGTGATACCCAAATCTAAAATTAACCTTCATAAATATTTTTGTCACGTTGAATTTTGTCAATAGTTCATTTATACATAGGATGGGGACTCTATTTTTTAAGTTCATATTTTTCAATTCCCTATAATCCATGCACATATGAAAGGATTTATCCTTCTTCCTTGTCAACATATTACTTGGCACTATATGACCCATATCCAATAATTCTTGAACCATTCTTATAACTATGGATACTTGTAGGGAGGAATGATAATATTCAGTTTGGAACCCAAATATGGTACAATGATGTGTTCTTTTCTCCTTTTAGATGGCATCCCATGACGTTGAACCTTGAAGACATCTAGAAATTCATCAATCAACTATTGGCATTTCCCTTTTATTGTTGGTTTGTGTGTATTTAGCTTGACATGAAATCCGTTCATGGAATTACAATAAGCAATGAAACATATTTCCCCCTTAGAAAGTTGTTCTATTATTTTGTTTGTGGAAATGAGCTTGTTTTCACTTGGGTTATCGCCCTCTAATTTATATTTCATGTACAACTAGTCCAACTCATGTGAAATTCTCCCAAAGTTTTCAACCATTGTACACCCATCACCACATCATCTCCTAGTAAATCTACAAGATAAAACTCAAGACTTAGTTCATAACTACCCAAGTGTAATTTCGATCTCTAAAGCACTATTACAAAAATCTCCATTACTTCTTGGAAAATTAATTCCCTTAGGGTAGTTCGTTGTTTTTTGGGAGGTCTTTAAATAAGATAATGTTCTAAAGTAGCTTCTAGGAACCTCCAAGTAAATTGTGGTCTTGAAATCATCCCAAGCAGTTATTTTCTTATTGTCAAAGTCTTCAACCATTGCGCATCCATGACAACATCATCTCCTACTAAATATATAACACAAAAATCATGACTTAGTTCATAAATACCATGTGTCATTTTGACCTCTAAACCAGTGTTGAAAAAATATTTGATTCCTCTCGATTATTCCATTTTATCAAAGCCTTTCAAGTCATCAAGTTTTTTATGATTTTTAGGTCCAACTTTATGCTTGTCAATATTTGTTAATTTTTGTCAAAGTTTTCCCATTTTTCTTCAATATCCCAAGTTCATGACCCTAGACAATGTAGTGTCAATACTGATAGTTGCAACATTGCTTTTACCACCCCTATACACTACATTGTGTCATTGGCCATTGCTACTTGGAAATTTATTTCCCTTACTATAATTTATTGTTGTTTGGGAGGTTTTTGTATTAATTAATGTTCTAAAGTAGCTTCTAGCAACCTCTAAATAGGCATCTCTTTATTGGATGGCCTCCTTAAGAGTAAAAACTTTTAAGTCTTTGACAATCCCTACATAGATTATTATATCCCATTAGTGTATATGGACGACACATGCAAGATTGTTGGGACGAACTCTCTAGGGTATTAAGTCATAGTGTTGTTGCTTGATATTTTTGAGGGATAAGATGTAAAATTCTTGGGCATAGCCTCAAAGTTGTCATAAACGGTAGTCACAAATTCATCCCAAGTAGTTATTTCTCACTACAATTTTTCAACCCATTCACATTCCTTCATTTGCCACTAATCCAATGTAATGTGTTCTAGGTGTAGGGTGGAAAATTGGATTTTCTAATAATCTTGTATATGATTTAATCAAAAGAAACATGAAATCCAAGCCTTTGGTTTACTCGCATCATTGACTACATCAAACTTGTGAATATTAATTCTTTCAAGCAACAACTCATTGATATTACTTCTCTCTTGATTATCTCGGTTTCCATGACTCTCTTAATTGACGATCCTCCCATCAATGTTCCTTACAAAAGGGTTTCCATTATTATAATGTGAATTTGCTTCCCTTCTTTCACTTTGAGGTCTTTGTTGACCTTATTCATTGTGTCTCCTTCTCCCCTTTTTCCATTACCAAACTCAATCCAAGTAGGTCTTGATTCATTCACTCCATCCAAGGGTGTCCTTGTCTCTTACTCCACCAATAATGTGATTTCTGAATTTTGGTTTCCCCATGAGTAGTTGGCAATGAAGTCATTGTTGGTGTCTACCCACAAGGTCAAAAAAGTGGATTTAATACCATTATTATGAACCTAACTTGAAATATGTTTTATAAAACATAAAGACTCAATACAAATATAGAAATTGCAATGCTTTTCACTATGCGAATAATTAATCTCTTCATTTAGTAGAGAAATTTTGTTGGACAATGGTGATTTCTAGATCTATTAGTGTGGTTTCAACGATGGTGGTTAGTGAATCACACTCTTATATAAAAGTAATACTTAATCAATAGTCTAATAAATATTGTTTAGAAGTCAATCATACCTAATTAATATTTTTTAGTAGTCAATCATACCTACATGCGTATACTTCTGGAGTTATAAACATACCCTTGTAATAATTCCCTCCACTAGTGAAAACCCAAAATAAATAAAAACATTTGAAATTAAGTCACCTTTATCATATACATGAATCTTTCCATGTTGTCTATTGTACTATAGTGTATGTAGTAGTTTTTGAGCAACTAAAATGAGAAAAGAGACATGGCCATGTATAACAACATTCCACAAATATGTATAGTGGGGCTAAGAGAAAGCCATTATGTGTTGCAAGAACAATCACTATAGAAACCATAGTGTGCTCATGTTTCTTAATCCCATGGAAGTAATCTACCACCAATTTTCTTACCAATAGAATGGATCCATATTAACCCTAGATATATTAAGTTTCAAGAGGCATACAAACCTTCAAAGTACAAACCTTCAATGTTTTTGCACCTTTAGAGAATATGTAAATACATTAAGATTAGCACCTCAAGGGTTTTGGATAAACTAGGAATCCATTAAAAGTCACATTACTTGGAAAGGTGGATCCTTATGAGCATGCATGTCTTCTAATGAGAAATACATTAATTGACGCCCCTTGTTAGATACAAAGGAGAACATGTAGCAAAATTCCCTAGCTTTTATCCAAGTATCATTTCAAGAGGGTAATTGTCAAGGTTGGTGATCCTTTTGATAGTTAAGATCTAGAATTGAAGCAATGGCCAAATTTAAAAGAAGAATTTCCACATACCACCCACATATAGACTTGTTTTTCTCATTGGAAATAAATCCTTGGGAAACTTTTGGGCACTTCCCCCCATTCTAAGAATAGTACCTAGTGTAAATCAAGTAGTGTAGACTTAATGTGCCTAACCTCGAGGGAATCAAACCAAGTCCTACATAGTGCACCAAATTACCAACAACACCCTGGAAATAATGGAACCAGCCAATTAAGCTAACACTTAGGGCTCCCATTGATAGACTTACTATCAAGAACACCAAGGAATTAATTAAAAATGTTTTTGTCCTCAAGTTGGGTTTACCTTCACCATCTACATGGTGCACGGGGGCTTCACCTTATTGACCAATATCTTATCATGTTCATTCATAAAGGGAGGTTTTAAATTGTGAAATATAGGGTCAATATATTGTAGGTATTAGGGGGCGGTGTGGGGTATGGGGGAATTTATAATTATTAGGGTTTAAAAAAAGTAACATCTGGTAAAAATAGGGGTTTTTTTAATTGGAATGATGTATTGGGAGGGGGGTTAAAAAAAGGTTTTGGGATATATTTTTCAATATCTTGTGAAATTAGGGGTATTATTTAATATCCCAAGAGTGCACGTGCTATGTCATAGGTTCACTAAGTGGAGATCCCATGACATGGTGGAAGGACTAGAAGTGGAATTGTTCTATGGGTATCAAGAAATATCGGTACATTGAGGGGTATCACTCATTGATTTCAAAACAAGTAAAAAATGAGTGATTGAATTAAGTCTAGAGGGTCTCTTCTTAACAATGCACTTGGTTGTCCCACCGCTAGTCTATTTTAAAGTCTTATATCAAGTCAAAGAAAATTGTATCTTTTGGGTACATGTTTCTAGGCAAGGTTCCCTCAACCAACACTTGAAGTATCTAGAAGGTACTCAACCCAAATTCCCCTTTGTAATGAGTAATAAAGGGTCAAACATCAATTTTTGTTCTATACTTATTCTATTATTTAACTTTGGAATGAGCACAATGAGCATCGAAGAAAAGAGCACCATAGCTAACCTACTTCTTCTCGATCTAAGAATGGAAAATTTCCCCACCAAGAGTTGGACATTTCCATGGAGAAGCACCCAGAGTGATAGGAAAATGATGGATGGGACCCTACCGCACTTGTTGATGAACCAACATTGAATAGGTGGGGCTGAAATCCTAACGACCCAACTCCTCCTCCAAATTTGGTCTTTTTTTGTTTCCTAATATTTATCTTTATTGTGTCAGGTAGCCAATTTCTATGCTTATTCACTCTTGGTTTATATCCCTAAGGTTATCTAACACTTTATATAGGGCATGACATACTATTATCAATTTAGATGAAGCCCCTATGGCCAATCTCTATGTTAATTCACTCTTTTCTTCAAGCCCTAAGGTTATCCAACACTTCATATAGAGCATGTACTATTATCACTTTTGATGTAGCCCCTGTGGCAGATGCTAGATTCTAGGTTTTTTTGCTTGTATTCATTGAAACCCGCTTTTTTTTTGTAAATGTCATGTGAATATCATTTATTAAAGGAAGCATTTTATTAAAAAATAATTAACTTTACAAGGTAAATATCAACATCAACCTATATTTTTAACATTAAAAGTTAAGTGAGACCCCATTTCCAAGTTTGTTGATGGGATAGGATTCAATATTTATGTAGTGCTTTAAAATTTTGTCACGTGATCTTAGATTTGACTCTTTAACTCTAGGTTCTTGACATGGGACACAAATCTTTGTTCATTTTGGTTCATAAATTATAATTTCATGTCATAGTCCATGGCGATTTTGAATCTTGATGCATGATGATTGATTGATCGTAATCATATGATATAATTAAATAATTTGTGTTTGCATTATGTTCGGCGTAATCTCTCACGTCTAATCTAAATCCAATGCACTTATTTTTCAAAAATCCATATTTTTTGTAATTTTTAATACATCTAGTCATTTTCAGATTGACTTGTAGATTTTTGTTGAGCCATATAGTTAAATTTGATTGTTCATCCAAAATGAGTATCATGTCAAATCAAGTATGTTGGCTTTCATGGTAACTTTATATTGATAGCATGTAAGTTGTAACCAATGTAACATATTTAAATCTTGAGGGTAGGAGTTAGGTGGTAAACCATCTTAACCACTTACAAACGTGTGAGAAAGAGATGCATCACGACAACATTAATAATAGAAGCCTTATTTATTATGCCACTTACAAGGGGCTAGACATATAGGAGCACCTCAATTTTAAATTCCCCATCTACCATGAGATCAAAGAGAGATACCACAACCTATTTTGGGACTTGAGGATCTCCCTTTCCACTTTTTTCCACTACCTTGACTAGAGATGTCATTATCCCTTCATGAGGGAAGTATTCGAGCACAGATATGAGTGTCCACATACCCTATCTTACATGAATGCCTTCAATAGGATCACCTCATACTTCCCAACTACCCTATCTAATTAGGGTAACAAGCAACATACAAATATGTAGAGAGAAAGCACATGTTTCCAGTCAATAAAAATAGATGGAGACTAAGAAAAAACAACTTAAAATAAAAGTGTCACTATTTCAACCAAAACATATGACAATTTCTCCACAACTTAAAAAATCCAACATGAAATAATAAATTACATGCCGTCAAATAAAATGCATTGGCTTTCATATTCCATTTTCTCTTCTGGACACCCACCAATAATTCCATAGCTACAATTTTTCTTCAGTTTTTCCAAATCACCTTTGCGCTTACACACTCAATAAAAAAACGTATAGTTGAAACTTGCATGCCTTGGGTATCACAACCTCCATACATGATATAAAGTGTTCATTGCATCAATAATGCTTTGTACTGGCATTTACAATACTATTGGGTAGGCATGAAGACTATGCTTAGCATTTACAATACTATTGGGTAGGGAAGAAGAGTACTGCTACATCTGCTATGAAATCCAATAAGGAGAAGGGCCTACACAATAACATCTAATCCCATCATCATATCACAATACTATTGTAAAACAAATAACTAATTTCTAGAAAATATCTGCCACAAACTAAATTGTTAATATCACAAACGTGCTATGGGTCACGACAAAGTATTTCCTTATATGATATTGCTGTTGCACTTTTTCCAAAACATTCTCTTTCAAACTTCAGTAATAAAATTCAAATGGCTTACCATCCAAATAGATATCTTATTCCCCTCTGATCACACACACACACACACACACACACACACACACACACACACATATATAATTCAATTCCTCACAACAAACACATAGCACTTACTCTTCCTGTTGTTTATAAGCTTCAAGAGTAAGTGCTATGTGTTTGTTGTGAGGCATCGAATTATATATATATATATATATATATAAGCTTATGAACAACAGGACTATCATTGGTTTCCCACTACTCTGTCATATCCTCTACTAATTATGAAATAGATCACATAACTATATGAGTGGGAAATGCAATGAAAAACTTACAAAAGTTCACATAAATAGATAGCATGCTACCTTCTCTTTAAATTATTCCCACCTTTTCCCAGTCATTCTTCCTTACAACTATAGGAACAATGCTAGTCGCACTACTCTCCTTGTAGTTCATTTTCTTAATCATAGTCATTGCCTTTGCTTATGTGAACATTTACTCTACCCTTGAGGGCATTTAGTCTGGTTGATAAAGCATAACAAGGATACCCTAGTTGGCATTTTGTATAGAAAACTGACAACATTTTTCTAGGAAGATATTCCTATCCACCTAAACGTGGAAATTGGAGGGAGGCACTACAGGAGCCAAAATGGAAACCAATCACCCAATCTAAGTTTATTTGAACTTCCATCATGATCAAATATTAATAGGCTAAGTCTGTGTTGAAATTTGCTTCAAAATTTTGGAAGGATGCTTGGCTTATTAATTAAATGATAGAATTTTTAGAATTATATGTATCAGGGATTTTCATTACATATTTGATGAAAAGTACTTATTCTTCGATGTTTGAGATGACCAAAAGGTTGAAACGTTGATTGTCAACAAATCTTGCCAGCCAACCCAACCCATGCATATTGATAGAATTCTTTGTTGATTAGGTTTGGAAACAAAACCAGAAATCATTAAAAAATAAACATTCTAGAGAAGGGCATTTTAATTAGATAGTTGACCAAAGGAAATTTTTCTTCACATTTTGAGCTACCAAATTCCGTAAAATAAAACAATCTATAGTCCCATAGACCATAAAGAGCCTTGCCATTTTCAACGGTTTATCTAAAATATCACCCATTGAAAAAAAAACATTTTCAATACCTAATTTGTCCATTGCAAAGAACATCTTATGATGCCAACTTTCATGGCCTTTCCATGCCACTCGGAAGTTAATAAAAACACTTAAGGCCATATCACTATCAATTTGGAATAATCCTAGGTGAGGAATTTTCTTCAGATCCAATTGTAATGCTTTTGTCATTTGTCTATCTTTTCAAAGAGTTGAAAGAAAAGCTCAAGAACGGGTATAGTCTTGAGTCCCTTTCTTAAATAAAAAGTCAATAAGATTATTAGAAGCAACCATCCAAGAGTGTGTCATTTTGATTTTTAGTAGCATAAAGTCTAATCATATGCAAGGCATAGAGATTACAGAACAAAGAATAGCAGATAACAAATTACACACACATTGAATTTGAAAAGAAAATTGAAGTTTTAAGGAAGCCAAGATGTGGCATATTGATATTGCAACATATTAAGACCCAATTTTATCATTTATGTTAAAAAAATAGAAGTTCCAAAAAATATAAATCCTATACAAATAAGAAAATGCAAAGAAAAATCTTCGTACCCAAGTTTGTAAGCACTCATTTCACTAAATTTGCTGCCCTTTTTTTCAAAATATATCATCCACTACATATTCCTTTGCTTGACCCTCAAGTTCAAGCAGTTACAAGGGTTATTGTACTTTGAACATCATTGCAGTATTCTAATGCAATTTTTGCAGCCTCTGCTCTCTTTCCTAGAGCTCGGAACTCTTTACAAAGTTCATTGGCTAAAATAGAAACCTTGTCAATTGTCATCCTTAGCATGTAAGTCGTTGTTGATGCATCTTTCCATAGACCACCTACACAAAAGGCCTAATAGATACATTGCAAAAGGAAGGAATATGAGAATTTGTCCAAGTTATTGTCCAAGTCATTCGAGACTTTGTACAACTTCAAAAGAGAATTGGAAGAGTTTACAAACTTATAAATCAAGGCTAACAGATTTTGAGAATTCGGAGAATTCACAAATTTATGGTAAATCAGGGCTAATAGATACATTGCAAAAGGAATGAATCCAAAAAAAATAAAAAACAAAAACAAAAGTTAGGAATCCAAAAAAACTAAAAAAACTAAAAAGCATCTCAAAAACCAATTTGAGTGCTTTTTGGTTTTACCATCTTTTTTGGTGCGATGCGGTGGACAATTTTGAATTTTTTCTTTCGTTGTTGATGAACGAAGGGATCCGTCTTTGTCGCATCTGTTAAAACGTTGTGCAAGAGAGAGGGAGGATTCCAATGCATACTTTGAAGTATATATATCATCAAAATCTTACAAAAATTCCACATTTACTTCCTCCTCATCCTCTATCGATGGTCTGGTCCAATATATCTGCGAGGTTGGTTATCTCAGTATGTGCATGTGCATGTGCAAGTGCCTGAGCATGAGTCTTTGCATGTGCCTACTCATGTCATGTGTGTATGTGAAAGAGGAGGTGGAAATTGGATTTGGATCATCCATTGTTGGAGAAAACAACTAAACAACTTGGTTGAGTTGCTCAAGGGTTACTATTTTCTCTCCATAATGGATTATTTATATTTCAGAGATATTTTATTATTATTTCCTTTTCCCTCTGGTCCTCTATGCTCTCACAAATTCCATAGTATTTTTTTTAAATTCATTTCAGCAATTTTAGTGTTAATGTATGTCCGTCCATGTCAAAAATCATAATCTCATGCATGACCTTACTTTCATTCTATCAAAATTTGGTTTCATTATCTTAGGATGGGAATCTCCATTTGCAAAGAATGATCAACACTCTCTCCCAGTAATCGTGGACATTCAATTCAAGGTACATTTATTCTCCCATCTTTCTTTGTGTTGATTTCTCCAATCCCATGTCATGCTTTCTTAATTCTGCCATCGGGAACAAATCCTAGTCCTTTCATTTCAACAATCCCATTCCCATTCATTTCAGCGGTCTTTTAGCAATGATGGGAGCTTCCATGCATCATCCATCCATCCATCATGTTTCTTCTTTCCATTATTGTACCCACCTTTGTGTTTATTAATTTTAACCCTCCTATGTGTATAGTGTAGTTTTAGTATAGTTTACAGTAGTTTGAAAATTATTTTGTCTAAGTGCAACTTAGTTTAACTTTTTCATTAAATCTATTTTTTTTATCATCGCACTTTAATTTATCTATCAATGATTTTGAGTTTTTGGGTTAAGTTGCTTTTTTCACCTGAGTTTAATTTAGTTATTTGTTTATTTTGAGTTTATTTTAGTTATTTGTTTCTTCATTAGTGTGTATTGTGTGGTGTAGTTTAATTTTGTTTATCCATTTATTAGTTTAGTTTAATATATTTTTAAACCTATTTAAATAGTTTTTCAGGTATTTAGTTTCGTGTAGTGTAATTTGTCTTTGTCGATTATTAAATTCAATTCATTTATTAATGTACTTTAAGTTCACATGTCTTTGTCTACTAAATTGCCCTCTTTTGCTTATTAAATTTAATTTCTCATCATTGTGGTTTAGTTTCATTGATTCAATTAAAATGATTTTGAGCTTTTTAAGTTAAGTATAAATATATTTTTGATATCCATATCTTATAATTTATTATATTGCATTAGTGTGGATAATTTATAAATGCATAGAAATAGTAGAACCCAAAAATGAAGCAACACGTGTT
>JASDQU010280620.1:0-12414 GCA_032191745.1 Picea mariana
ATTTAAGTTACTGAAGTTTCTATTATGAAGATTGTTGTTATGTTATGAAGTTATTATCTCAGTTCATGAAATAAATTGCTTATAAAAGTAAATGATGTTAAGAAATATTTGGTTGCTACACAAAGCAACTTACAACCTCTTGCACTAAGCCAACTAGTCATGCACTAAGCCAAATCAGTAACTAGTAGTACTTATTACATCTCTTAGCTACTTATTTATACATTTACAAAGAGGTCTAACCTTGGGTAAACCCATGGGCCGACATCTCATAACTTGTTACATAAACCCTAAAACCCTTTGATGGGTCCACAAGCCCACAAAACAAGCGAGATCCCATGATCTCAGCTATGGTTGGGTGCTTCATTTTCGACTAGCCTGTCGAAGTCCCAAAAGTGGTTAAACATGACCAATATTTCCTCAAAACTTGGTCAAGGGACAACATACCTACTGCACCTTCTTTGTCACAGGTTTTAGAATTGGGGGATGAGCTCACCCAATTAAGAAGACTTGTAGATACGATAGAGGCTCGACCTCAGAAAGTCCAAGAAGAAAAGGAGAAGGCTATAGAATCTTTGAAGCAAGAGAAAGAGGAAGTCTTAGAGCAACTACGAGTTGCGTGGTACTGTGTAACCGCCTATGAAAATGAGAAAGATGAGTTTCGGGTGATGCTCAAGGAGGATAAAGAAAATATACAGAGAGAAAAGGACCAACTGCTCACAGAGCAGACTGCGGGAAAATAAGCGGTGAATAAAGCACTTCGCTCTGTGCCAAGCTTGGCATAGGAGGAACAAGAATCGATTGAGATTCAAGTGGAAAAGATCGTTGAGGCCATCCAACAACTTCAAGCAAGGATAAAAAATTTAGAGATTCAAGTAGTACCGAGCACTCTGCAGGAGGTGCGTGACCAGAGGGAGGAAGCCGCTAAGAACGTAATTGGAAGGATCAGAGCCCTCGCCTCTGAATGCAAACAACTAAGTGATAGAAGTAGGTATACTTATGAATGCCTCACATAATATCCAAAGCTAAGGAAACTGGAAGTGCAGTTACAGGAGGCGCAACAAGGAGCACTGTCAGTATAGGTGCAGATGAAGCTACTCATTGTAGTCGATAGAATGAAAAGATCATAAGAACAGCGTGCGATACAACAACATATTATTTACATCTAGGGTAGCATAATGGAATTCGCACAGAAGATACAACCTATGTAGGATGAGGCCTGCAAGTTGTTTGAATAAATTGAAGGACAAGGCTCACAACTGGACCAAGTGGTTGTAACAGAGGAACAACACTTGAAGGGCCTGTTACAGAGAATATGATCAAGGAGCTCGTTGAGCAGGAGGATAAGGTGAAGAAGCAAGTTGAGGCCACTCAAGTGAAGCTCGAGGCCTTCGAAGCAGCGTTTCCCAGACCTGAGTGACTCGGGACGAATCACAAGTGAGTGTTGGGGGCCTGTTGGCCCTCGACCAAGTTTTGAGGAAATCTTGGTCAGGTTTGACCACTCTTCAGACTTCGACGCAGTGGTCGAGGAAGGAGCTCCCATCATAGATGAGATCATGGATCTCACTTGTTTTGTGGGATTTGTGGACCCAACAAGGGGTTCTTAGCGTTTTTGTAATGGGTTATGGGATGTCGGCTCATGGGTTTACCCATGATTAGGCCTTATTGTAAAAGTATAAATAATTAAGATTGTAAGTTAGAAGTGGAGAAGTGATGTAAGAGACTTAGAGAGCGAATTCTAAGTAGCTAAGTGCAAGAAGTTATGAGTTCTTCATGCAATAGAAAGTATATGTAAGGCTCTATGCCCGATAGAGGAGTTGGCTTTGTGCCTTGACCTAATTTTGGGAAGGAGGATCGGGTGCTCAGTGCCCAGATCTCTTGTCCTCTGTGAAGCTTGGATCTATGGCTTAGTGCATAGGAGAAGATGAATGTAAGAGATTGAAGAATAATAAAGAAGACGAAGCAGTTGGTGGGCATAGCCCCACACTAGGGTGAACCACGTATATCTTGTGTCTTCTAGTTGCTTCATGTTGTGTTGTTTATAGTATGAATCTTCTTTGCTTATTATGTATGTTAGATAGATCTATAGATGCTTAGTGCTTCGCATGTGTTAAGGATGAATGAATGTTAGATCTAACTTTGTGCTATGTGTTAAGTGGTTGAAGTGCTTAAGTTACTACGTCGATCTATCTTAGGGTTTTGTTCTGCGATGTTAATGAAGATTATGAACTAATGAATGTCGTCTTCTAAGTGTTATTAAAGTACTTTGTGAAGTTTTATAATCACATATTTGTGTCCTAGGTTGTTTACAGGCACCTGAGTTCTGTAACCTGCCCTGCCTTTACCTCGGGTGAGACTTCGCCTACTTCGTAGGTGTTGCCGAAAGGACCGGTAGTTAGGGTTTTGTTGGTGCGTTGTTGAAGTGTTGAACCCTGGGTCTGCCCTTGTGCCAACAGATTTCTTGGCCAATTGGAGGGAGATTTGATCCCAAAAAGAGGCTAGATCTTTGTGGGAAGTTGGGCTTCTTTGACTGAGCCTAAAAATTATATAAACCAAGCTTATTGAGCTTGAGAGGGTACTTTGTATGCAGGGAATGTAAAGAGGAATTTGAGTTTATGGCCCATTTCTCATGTTTTGAAGGGCATTTTAGTCATGTTTTGAGAGGAGATTGTTGAGGCATGTGTGCATATGCACAAGGAGGTATTTTACAGTAGATTAGAAGCTTGTTTGTAACAAAAAGGAACCATTGTAAATAGAACTTGAGCATTTAAATATCAATAAAGAGGTCCTCCACTTGGAAGAAGGCCTGAAGCTGTAGCCACACATTGGTGAACTCCGTTAACAAGTTCTTGTTGTCTATTTCTCTTTCTTATTGCTATTATCTTCTCTTATTTGCAGCATGGTCTATGATGATTGAAATCTTTAATCATTCATGAGTATCTTGTTAATGTCAATTTTTTATTAATTCCTTCCATTTTTTGGATCAAGTATTTTGGTATCAGAGCTTTGGTTGTATTGGAAGGTTTAACAAGTGCAGCATTAGATGCTCACAAGATCCAAATCTCGTAGAGGAGAAGGATCATTGGTTGAATTCATTTCTGAGATTGAACGAGTTTTGAGGAAGAAAATAATGGATTCAGAAGGAGAAACTTCTCCACGAACCAAGAAGTTCGAAGAAGCATTTTTCTCCATGTCGGAAATGGTCAAAGTGTTATATGATGATTTCTTGGAGAGAAATAAACATGTTCTAGGAGAAATTTTCACGAAGGGAAAAAGTGAAGGGAAAGGAGAATCTTCAAAGCCTCCACCTTCACCGCCATCTTCTCCTTCTTCTTCAAGTTCTACTTCAAATGCTAGTTCTCATTCTACAACATCTACCATACAAAAACAAACACATAAGCATAAGTCTAACATGCCTTTGTTAAATGTTGATGTTAAGTTTGAGTTGCCTTTATATGATGGAGAACTAAATGCAGAAAAGTTAGATAATTGGATAAGACAAATTGAAGTGTATTGTAGGATACAAAAAATCATAGATGAGGAGACTATGATCCAGATTGCTAGTCTCAAGATGGGAGTAACCACCCTTGTGTGGTGGGAAAGCAAGACAAAATAGGATCTTAAAAAGTTCAGTAAGACTCTCTCTTCAAGGCTTGATTTTACATCTACTTTATGAAAGCAATTTTATCCTCTAGCTTACATGCAACAAGCTATTATGTCATGGCAGAACTTTAGACAGTTAAAAGGACAAATTGTTCAAAGTTATACACAGGAGTTTCGAAAAAGAGCTTTATTGTTGGGAATACCATTGGATACTCAAGAGACATTGCTTAAGTATATAGGTGGATTGCATAGTTATTTACGACATACCATTCTTATGTTTAATCCAGCTAGTTTAGATGAGGTGTGTGTGCAAGCGACTCATATTGAATCTAGAGGAAAGAATGTGAATGTTGATTTTGTAAAACCATTTAAACCTACTGAAGGAAAATTCAAAGGCAAGGGTAAAGAGAAGTTCAAAGGGGAGAAAACTAATACAGTGAAGAAGGAAAAACCTACATGCACTCATTGTAAGAAAGAAGGCCATAGTTAGGATTGTTGTTGGATCCTTCACCCAGAATTGAAACGGACAAAGTTCGGAAATAAAAGGAATCCAAAAAAAAATGCAACAACTCAAACAGATTTGGGGTCTGACTCAGGAGATGAGACCAAGGTCACAGTCATGGGAATCAAAGGTAAAAATTCTGAATCTAGTACAATTTCTTCAGATCTGTCTTTAAAAGTTGATAATGAAGTTGATGAGGTCAAACAAACACAACTTTTTCACATAAGAGTAATTTCCAAACATACAAAAATTGATACTCTATTTGATAGTGACTCACAAGTAAATTTGATATTAGAGACAATTGTTAAAAAGTTGGGATTAATCACCAAACCTCATAAGAAACCATATCCTTTAGAATGGATTCATAATGATAATCAGTTGCAAGTGAATAAACAATGTGTCCTAAAGTTTGCAATCAATTCACAATTTATAGATGAGGTTGAGTTAGAAGTGGTTCCACTAGATATATGTGGTATTGTACTGGGGAGTCCATATCTGTATGATCGAAAGGCAATATTCTATCATGAAGACAATAAGTATCAATTAACTAAATATGGAAAGGAATATGTTATAAGGGCTCATCAAAAGAAATTGAATCTATCACTAATCAACTCAGGGCAAATGAAGATAATTGTAAATGTAAGTAAGAGATATTTACTAATGGTTGTAAAAGCTAAAGACACTGTCAGAATTGATACTTTCAAAGATTGTGATACAAAGTTGAAAGATGACTTAGTTAGAATTGTTTCTAACTATGATGAGATATTTCAAGTCCCGAAAGTGTTACCTCCAAAGAGACAAGTTGAAGATGAGATACAGTTGCAACAAGATGTTCCTCTTCCTAACATTGGAATGTACATGTTATCAGTTTTGGAAAATTCAGAGATAAAGAAACAAGTACAAGAGTTGGTTGAACAAGGGGTCATCATACCAAGTGCTTCTCCATGTGGGTCACCTATCATCCTGGTGCCAAAGAAAGATGGCACATGGTGCTTGTGCGTGGAATTCCAAGCCTTGAACAAGATCACGGTAAAAAATCGTTACCCTTTGCCTCACATTGATGATTTATTAGATCAATTGAAACATGCAGTTTATTTTACTAAATTAGACTTAAGAAGTGGGTACCATCAAATCAAAGTTGTTGAATAGGATATATGCAAAACTGTTTTTAAAACAAAACAGAGATTATTTGAATGTTAGTGATGCCATTTGGGCTTACTAATGCACCTGCTACTTTTATGTGGGTAATGAACGATGTTTTCAGGCCATTCATTGATGAGTTTGTAATAGTCTACTTAAATGATATTATTATTTTTAGGAGGACCGGGGAAGAGCATGTCCATCATGTTAGGCAGATACTTCCAGTGTTGCAGAGAGAGAAACATTTTGTAAATTTGTCAAAATGTGAATTTGGAAAAACATCTCTTGTATATTTAGGTTACATTGTAGGGGGTGGAGAGCTTAAGATTAATCCCTCTAAAGTTGAAGTCATTGTAAATTGGCCAAAGCCTACAAATGTAACTAAAGTAATATGCTTCATGAGGGAAACACAGTATTAGAGGAAGTTTATTGCAAAATTCTCTCTAATTGTAGCACCTTTACATGCACTAACAAGTGTGAAAAGGGGATTCCAATGGGGAGGAAGCCAACTAAAGGCTTTCGATACTTTGAAATTAAAGATTAGTACAGCTCATGTTCTGGCATTGCCAAATCTCCAACAGTATTTTGAAATTGAAACTGATGCAAGTGACTATGCCATGGGGGAAGTGTTGATGCAGCACCGAAAGCCCATATGCTAGCATTCTGAGACATTCACTACAACAATAATTAACTATCCAACCTATGATAAAGAATTGTATTCTTTAGTACAAAGTTTTAAAAACTAGAAACATTATTTAATGGGCAAAAAAACAATAATGCATATCGATCATCAACCATTACAGTATCTACAACCACAAACTAAGCTACAACAATCAAGGCATTTTAGATGGATGGGGTTTTTGCAGCAATTTCATTTGGTCATCAGATATAAAAAGGGCATTCATAATAAAGTTGTTGATATGTTATCAATACCTACTAGTACAATTGCTACAATCCTTAAGCACAATTCAATTACTCATGAAAGTTACATTGAACAATATGTTGAGGACAAAGATTTTAAGGAAGTCTATGCAACTTTAAGTCATGGTAAAAGAGAAGAAGAATTGAATTATCATATTAAAGACAAACTTTTGTATCATTTGGGAAATTTATGTATTCTAGAAAGTGAAAGAGTCTATGTAATCAGGGAGGCACATACTTCTCTTATAACATGACATTTTGGTGTAGACAAAACAGTTGCTCGGTTACAAATATTTTGTTATTGGCCTCGAATGCATGAAAGTGTGTCTAAGTATGTAAAAGAATGTACTATGTGTGCAAAAAGAAAACCAAGTAACAGAAAGCTAGGATTGTACACTCCACTTCCTTTTCCTTATAGACCATGGGAAACTTTATGTATGGATTTTTTGGGGGAATTTCCTATGTCTAGAAAGGGTCATGATTATTTCTATGTAGTTGTGGATAGGTTCAGCAATATGTGTGTTCTAATTCCTTGTAAAACTCAAGTCACAACTGAAAAAACAACTCAAATGTTCTTTGAAACTGTATGGGTTCATTTTGGGTTACCTACTTTTATTGTATCTGATCGAGACTCCAGGTTCATGGGGAAATTTTGGTCAAGCTTGTGGGAACTTATGGACACCAAGCTAAAGAAGATCACATCATTTCATCCACAGACGAATGGACAGATAGAGGTGGTGAATAGAAGAGTAGTGCATCTACTTCGGGCATATTGCAACAAACATCCTAAGCTTTGGGATGAACATGTGTGTTATGTACAACATGCATATAAGCGAGCCAAGCATTCTTCTACTCAGAGATATCCTTTTGAAACATGTTTGGGGTACTTGCCAAAATCTCCTTTGGATTTTTTCTTTGGAAAATAAATTACAATAGAAGGACACAGTGATGTGGATAGGGCTACAAAGTTCATTGAATGGATCCAGTTGATTCATCAAGGGGTACAGGAACACTTGGAGAAAAGCCAAGCCAAGTACAAGACAAGGCATGATATGCATCGAGTTGATCATCAGTTCAAAGCAAGAGATCAAGTCTGGTTATACATCAACAAGGAACGAATGCAAGGAGAAGGTAAAAAGCTAAAACCAATTCGTTATGGTCCTTTCAAAATTTTAGACAAGATTGGTACTAATGCTTTCTAGTTAGAATTGTCTCCATATATGCAAATTTATTCAATTGTAAATGTGGAAAACTTGAGATTGTATGAGCCTCCTATGATCGAGGATCAAGGGGAGAATGTTCAGATTTCTACCATAGAATATTTTTCTCCTGAGTATATGAATGAGTTGCAGGAAGACACCATTTTGGACAAAAGAGTTTGTACTTCTCGCAGGGGCGATGTGGAGTATCTTCAAGTGGGATTGAAGGGCACAAATCCAAGTCATGCCAAGTAGATGGAGACCGGAAAAGTGAGGGCACAGTATCCTCACTTATTTACCAACTGATACCAGACTTTTGGTGGTCCAAAAGCTTCCAAGTGGGGAGGAATGATCGAGGAGGCTCCTCAGGTCCAAAAAATGCTCAAAAATGAAATTTCTTAGAATCAGATGAAACCAATTCCATTGCGTCCAACTCTTCGCGGTGATTCTGGCCATATATTTACTTCCTCAAACAGACATTGTATGCGAAAGTTATCGCACTCTGATAGATTTCCCAAACAGGCAAAAAGTCAACACTGACGTCATGTTGACGTGTAATTGTGACACATGGCAAATCAACAACATGTTGATTGGGAAGGTGGCAGACACGGACCATCCATCATTTGACAAGTGTCACATTCACGGGCAAGTTAAACAGTGCCACGTGGCCCAAACATGGGCTGCCACGTGGCACCCCATCATTCGTTCGCTGGGGTAAAATTTATTCGGACCTATCCGAAAATTGACCGCATGACCTCTAGTATGGGGAGTGCTTTGGGTAGGCTGGGTACCAACCCACCTGCTATATGGCTTGTTAAACTATGGCACGAATGTTTATTTCAATGTGCTATTATATGGGCGGAGACGAAAAGGGGGGATAGGGCCTAGCCCCAGCCCGCAGTTTTATCACTCCACACAACCACTGGCATATATGTGACGCTCCACTCCACTGATCGGCGACAGGCACGGGGTCCACGTACTAGTGCGCACTTGAATCCATATGACTCGGGGTGGTGACCAGTAGTTGGGTGCACCAATCGGCCCACAATTCCTTTTTTAGCGCCATACGACCAGGAGTTGCGAAGGAAGGGCCAGTGCATAGCCCCTAGGGGTCTGGCGCTTTGCCATATTAATCCATATGACCTTGCAACAGGTGTGCGTGCCTAGGCTAGAGGAGCTAATTTTAATTTTTTGTAACAAAGTACCTATTTTACTATAGTTTTGGCCCAGATTGGGCATTTTTGGAGATTTCTTGGCCATTTGGAGGGGGATTTGATCCCAAAAAGAGGACATATCTTTGTGGGAAGTTGGGATTCTCCAATTGAGCCTAAAAACTATATAAATTAGTCTTATTGAGCTTGAGAGGGTACTTTGTATGCAGGGAATGTAAAGAGGAGTTTGAGTTTATGTCCCATTTCTCATGTTTTGAGGGGCATTTTAGTCATGTTTTGAAAGGAGATTGTTGAGGCATGTGTGCATCTGCACAAGAAGGTCTTGTACAATAGATCATAATCTTGTTTGTAACAACAAGGAGCCATTGTAAAGAGAACTTGAGTATTTAAAGATCAATAAAGAGGTCCTTCACTTGAAAGTGGGCCCAAAGACGTAGCCACACATTGGTGAACTCTGTTAACAAGTTCTTGTTGTCTAGTTTTATTTCTTATTGTTGTTATCTTCTCTTATTTGCAGCATGGTCTATGATGGCTGAACTCTTTAATCATTCATGAGTATCTTGTTAATGTCAATTTGTTATTAATTCCTTCCATTTTTTGGATCAGAAACCCATCAGGATAGGTCCAAATAAGGGTGTCGGTGGGACCACTATACTCCTTTTTTTTTTACTTCTACAAAGTTATACTCCGAACTCAATACTGCAGTAACGAATGGCCCAAATTGTTAACAGGAGAAATTCTACTAGAATTTCTCAACTAGAATACAGGAGGAAAGGTTGTGTTGCAACAGATCTCGTCTGTTCCTTTTCTATTATGTTTCTTCCTAGGGTTAGGGTTTACAAGGTTCCTACAGACAAGGGTTTTCCCTATGCTATAGCTCTTTAATATATGTGCGGGGTTGAAAAGTAATACTCGAACCAATATCTCAGGGATCTAACTAAGGAGGCTCTAATATATTATTGCATGGAACCTTTATTGCATGGAAAATATATTATTCTCCCTACATAAAGGGTTAGGTCCCTAACATACAATCACATATTTGCATGCTCCTAAAAGACTATAGAGCAATTAGGCTCTCTTGATGGCTCTTATTATACTTGCCAATAGGCATGGTATATAGTTTTGAGTTAGGCTTGACTTTCTATTAGTTCATGGTTGACCATAAAATACACACCTCTTTATCCAAAGTTTTAAAAAATAATAATTTATTTTAAGTTTTAAATCTCATTTATCTGATATCTTATTGGCAAACTTTGAAGTTTTATTGCTGCCTTTACTTCCCCCAATATTATTGTAATAAATATTTCTTGTTTTTTTATATATGTTGTCAAAAGCTCTTATCTTATGGCTATCAAACTTCATACGAAGGCAAGTATTAATACACTAATTTATTTTTTAAGAAAACAATAAAAAATAAACTTTTATGAAATTTGTTTATCTATAATATATATATACCCTTAAAAAAATATTACATTTGAAATATAATATATATTCACTATTATTTTTGAACATTGTAAAGAATAAAAATAGAAAAACAATTTGTATATATTTAATTTATTTTCGCCAATTAAATTATATTATTTATAATAAAAAAATGGAATGAATATACATTCTGACATTACGAATATCCTTTCAAATTTTATCACTACTTGGAATATAGAAAAGATGGGAAGAATCTTCATCCTCTGACTTAAGAATATTCAAATTTTACTACAGCCTGATAAAAAAAAATTGTTTGTTTCACTGATATTTATGATTAATATGCCTGTCCATAAAGCTATAGATCGTCATCATCTCTCAAAAGAGCTAATCCTGTCCATAAAACTATAAAACATCATCCCTCAAAAGAGCCGTGTTGGACACGGTGCTCCCTTCCATTTTGCCCCCGGTCCAAAATCCGTAACCCTGTAGTTTTAGATTTTATATGTTTTAACCATAGTTTAAATATTTTATTTTTCTAAAACCTTAAAAGCATGTTGGAAATGTAGATACAGTTGTTGAGATAGCACAATTAAAATGTAATAAGAATGTTGGAATTCTAGATATAGTGGTTGTTGGTGTTAGTTTCAGAAGTTATATTTATTGGAAATGGGCATAATTAATGATCTTTTAATCTAAAATGCAATTGAAGATGCTGATTATCCTGTTTATTTTTTCACATTTACTTAATCATGTTAAAAAATTACTCTCTGATCATCCGATTGTCACATTTAGGTGATTAACAAACTTACTTAACATTAAATATTTACTTCACCATTAACTTTTTATCTTTTCACAGTGCGAAATTTACATTTCGGCCACATTTAACATATCTCCGGTAGAGCTAAGGATTACAGTTAGGGTTTTTCAAAATCTGCCTTCAACTATTATAGTCTTTAGGCGTTTATCAATCTTTAGGATTACTGTTAGGGTTTTTCAGTATCTGTCTTCAATTATTATAGCTTTTAGGAGTTTATCAGTCATAAATTATGTGACTGTGTTAATGATAATACAATTAAAATGTAATAAGAGTTTTTCAGATACTGAATTTATTTATATATATTCAAAATTACAATTTCATAAAAAATTATGCATTTCAATTTTAGTATAAAGTGAGGATGTCGTGGCCTGTATTCTGTAATCCTCCTCTGGATTTGGTCGTCGGCCCACTCAAACAGTTGATCGATAAAAACAATCCCCCACTGTTCGATGCCATGACCTTCAGGGAATTCAAGCAACGCAAGAAAGCCAAGGCAAGCAAGCTATCATCTTCCGGCGGCCGAAACTAAGACGAGTGGGCTCTGCAAATTAGAACCTAAAGTTCATCTTTTTATCGCAACGTCGCACTACTTAGTCATTATAGTACACTTATCCGTGTTCTACTTTAAAATGCCTCGTATTACCTGACGCCTATACCGATCGCTCGCCTTATTTTACCGGTGTATTATTCATGGTTTTGTCCTTATTGGAATCTTTGATGTAAAGTCCCTTTTGTTTGTGGATGTAATAAATTTGCCAACAAAATTGTGTCCTATCTTGTGGAAGTGCTTATTTCTTTTTATTGCAGATATGAATGCTTCTAAATTCCACTAACAGATATCAATGCTATTAAATGCCATTAATAAATGGTGTTGTAATTGTTTTAATGCAATATTACAGATGACCTAAATTTGTACTATTGTTTAAAATTTATTTGGAAATCTGTGGATCTAACAATTTTTTTACCGGATATCAATTAAATATTTCTGAAAAATATCATTAAAAAAACCAAAACTATTGTTTAAAATTTTATTTGGAAATATGTGGATCTAACAATATTTTACCCGATATCAATTAAATATCTCTGAAAAATATCATTCAAAAAAACCAAAACTTAAAATACTTAGACTACTACCTAATAAGACCTAATAAATCACAAAACACCAGCTAAATAATGCTACAAATTGATATGGAAAAATAACTCATTACCAGCTAAATAACATTAATGGATAAAGGCATGAAGAGAAGAAAGATCAAAGGAGAAGAATTATGCTGCACTATATTTAATATTTCTATCTTTTAAAATCATGGTCAAGTTAAACATCAAATTGGTGTATGAGGTTCCCTCCGCCTAATAATTTTGACTAGTAAAATTTACGGAGGTATACATACCTAACCTCCCTCTAGATTTGAACTTATAACCTCTTATGAAAAAACACATATTGTTAACACTTAAAGTTGAAAAAAAAAGGATGTAACAGTTCCACTGTCGCGGTTGCATCAACTACTAGTGATCACCGATAGAGTAAAGGAGCTTCCATTTGGGAAGTTACTTGATTGGCTAAGGTGGAAGTTTGCTTTCACCTAGCACTATGTAAAATTTTATTAGTTTAGAACTGTACGTAAATAAGCTCCTTTGAGC
>JASDQU010280623.1:2580-14616 GCA_032191745.1 Picea mariana
ACCGTTTTTGACATGGCTATGACAGAGTCATTTCGAACAATGGACAGGGCTATTTGAAAACCAAACTCAATCGATTATGTTAATCCTAGCAATTCATAGAATGGAAATGATATCGAAATTCATGCCTGGATAATGAGCAGACAACTTGGTCATGCTAGTTTGGAATTGACGAAGGCTGTATCGGATTCGACATTCCTAAATACGATGGAATGAGTGGTTTTCTGCTTCTTGTCATTAGCTTGAAGCTTGTCCCTTTGGCTTGTCAACACTGTAACTTGGTTTTCCAACGATTTGATTTTGGACTGTAATAAGGGAACGTCGGTATAGTAGCACTCCAACCAAACATTACATTGGTTTCACGACGACTGCCCAGGCTTCGAAATTGTAGGTGAGGGTTTGGTTAAATCACTGAGGGTTTCATTAGGTAGCTTGATCCCTAGGTAACTAGGATTGTTCTTTAAGCACGGGGGGGAATTAGAAATGAAATCATAGGGTGGCTCGGAGCACAGACCTTGGGAATAAGGGTACTCACTAGCCAGGAAGCACTCGATATCAGAGTCTGAGTCTTCACTGAGGACTATGGGCTTTTGATCAACACTAGGTTTAGATTTATTCTGGGCAAGTCTCGATATAAGTTGAGCATTCTTTTTACCTTTGTTGTCGACAGTAGGGTTACCCTTGACCTTCTTGCTCACAGGATTTTTCATAGCCTCAACCTTGTCTGTTATAATGTCAGGTAGGTCGATATCAGGGCTGACCGAGGGTTTGGGAAAAGGTATAAGGGCATGAAAGGGAACATGTGGCCCGACCTTAGTCTCACTGACCACAGACTTATCGATTTGGACAGACTTTGAATCAACAAAACCATTCCGAGAGAGAAAAGCTTGCCAACTATCGCCGTGGAGGTTTGAATGATGAACGACAATGAGTCTGATTAGGCCATGGTGAAACAAGCTACTATCGACCTTCTCTCGTTTGAACCTCTTAGCCATTTTATAAAGACTATGCTGGAAATAAAATGGCATGTTCAATGGATAACCCATGAAATTCATTAACAGTCAAAGGTGATAAAGAAAAACCAATCCATATCGATCCTCACAGGTCACAAATTGTTTAACCGCTATCAAAAGATCATGCCATCTAGGTTTAAGTGTGGAAATAGGCATACCTCTATCACAGGATGTGACCTTTCATGAGACGAACAGTAATGGCCATGGAACCTCATCAACTTTAGAGTTTTTAAACCATCGCTGGCTTGTGGTTGCTAATTCTGTGGAAGAGCTAATGAACTCTTCACTGATTTCAAGCTGAATGTCACCTATTTTGGCCCTACATCCATCAAAGGTAAGGGTGAATTTCTGTGCAACAAACATATTGAAACCCTCAAACCTCTGCACAAATGTGAGCCAACCATTATCTTGTAAATCTTTCCGGGCATTATCGAACAGTAGCAGGGCTTGAATAACGTTCGGCTCAATTCCCACCACTGGTGCCATGGAGAAGAGCACATGGTAAGTGATGTGAATGAGCCAGGGTTTGAAAGGAACCTACGCAAGGGAAGAAGGCTCAAAGGTTTACCCGATGCTAGCAGAGGTGAAACAGGGATAGGGGTAAACATTAATGACATATCGTGCGAAGGTGGTGGAGTTGGTTCATACATGCACGAGAGTCATATCTATAGTACAACCGCTGGTGAAAATAGTTGTTCAACCCATTATTGTATAATTTAACAATTATGCCAATCAATCAACCAATGAAATCAATGGTAAGTGGTTTAAACATTCGCGCGATCAAAGTTATGCCATAGTTTTAAAACCAAACACACAAATCGAAACCAATACCAAGTTAATGCCAAAGGTTTTGATAACATGAACTAGGTGTCATATTAAATGATATATATCAAGGGTTTGACCATAACACCTATGTGCTTTTATGAATCTAATGTGCCAAGTGAATTGATCAAATAACATGTAAATCCAATCGTCAATGCATCACAACCTCAATCACTCATGAAACGAAATTACATAATCAATCAAAGAATGTCAAATGAGTACAGATCAAAAGGTTTTCCCAACTGCATAATGATAAGTAAAATGTAAACGTAATGGGAATATCGACAAGAATGATAACGACAATTCAGTGAAGATTTTAATGCGACTTTGAAAACCAAGTTTTCACTCTTGCAGTCGTGAAAACAAGAATAAAGGTAAGTGTGTAAACAACGCAAAGAATAAAAGTGTCATTTTATTTGAGAATTGCGACAAAAAATTAAAAATCAAGGTTTGCAAAACACTGGTGTAGGCAGCTTATAAGACAATAGAAAAATGTGAATTGGCTGCCATTAATGGCGACACACTGGTAGAAGCAGTTATCTCTGCCAAAAGAACAAATTCAGATTAGGATAGCAAAGATAATTCCAACTCAAAAATAACAACCAGAAAATCATATAAACATCATCATTAACCAACTATTCCAGCAGTGTTTTAAAAGATGAAAACTGATAACAGTCTTAAGACTAGCGAGTCACGATATTAAAGATAAAATCTCCAATACTGTTGACAGAGCCACTACTGCCAGCAGGCGTCTATAGCCTCGACAGGGTTGCCATTTAACCCACTCTAACATCTACATCCTGCCAAGAAGTTCTAGATCAGAATAAAGGACATTAAGAGGTTTCTTATTTGCAAATTTTCATATACCCGACATTGCTTTGCTGCCAGTGGGCTTGTTCAGTACCCCGACGAAGTTGTCTTGGCATCATGCATGCATTTACCCACTGCCAGCAGACATGTTCAGTATCCCGGTGGGTTTACAAGCACTTCCCATCGCTCTATTAATAATTTATTTTGTTTTTTCTTCTTCAAAGACATATAGTTGAGCGGGGTGACGCTGAAAATCATGCTATTTTAACATATTTTTTTCAGACCTCATCAGAATTTTTTAGAACTGTCCTTTATTAAGATCCAGAGATGGTTCATTTACAAAACCAACTTCCTAAGGCAGGGAGACATCTTCTGAGTCATTCCCTTAAGGAATAGGAGTAGCGTAAAAAGATAATAGATGATCATGACAGGCTTTACTTAGAGATCGCAATCAGTCAACTTCTTTCAAACAACAGAATTTTTGCCAACACAGATATAAATTTCAGAAATATACAGTTGATGTTTACAAAATTTTCTTAGCAGTTATTTCAGCAAAGAAATTTTCTGGTTTCTTTATCTAAATAGCTCAGTATACAGGTATGTGTATTTCCAAAACACAAACTGATAAACTCAAAGGGGAAATCAATAAACAATAAGAAAAATATGTACATAGTATACAAGGGTTGTTGCCAAGCAAAGTATCTTTTCAGGGCTTGGCCATTCACCGGATAGGTGTCAGGATATCCTTCTAGATTTTGCAATCGAAAAGAACTGGGACCTAACTTTTCAGCAATTAAAAATGGTCCAGCTCTCCCTTTCCCTCATGCGGTTTGTCCCATTTCAGGACAAGGTCACCTATTTCAAAATTCCTATCTGAAGCAGAGTTAGAATCGAACCAGCTTTTAACCAATAGTTGATGCTGATCTAACTTACGTTTAGCTTGGGCTCTTACCTCTTCTAGCTTCATCAAAGCATTAATCCGGTTTTCCAAAGGGGGACAATCTTCTTCTTGAATTTTTTTCGATAACTTAAGTGAAGGAAGAAGAATGTGAGGTGGTAGAATTGCTTCTCTGCCATAAACGAGAAAAAATGGGGAGTTACCTACAATATATTTTGGTGTTACCCTATTAGCCCACAACGCATTTAACAGTGCATTGTGCCAATTTTTGTGATTTTCAACCACCGTTCTCTTGATGATTTTAATCAAGTTCTTATTTGTTGATTCTGCCAATTCGTTGCCCTGGGGGTAATAGCTAGCGGAATATTTTAGTTTGATTCCTTTTTCCAAAGTGAACTCGCTCATCTCAAGAGAGGAAAAGTAATAAGTGTTATCGAATACTAAACAGTCGGGGATACCAAAACGATTGATAATATTCGAATTTAGAAAGGCAATTACCTGACTGGTGTTGACGGTTCTTAACGCAGGAGCTTCAGACCATCGAGTAAAGTAATATGTGGCTATCACAATAAACTTGTGTTGTTGTGAGGGAAGGGGGTTGATTGGACCTATGATATCAAGGCCCCACTGCTGAAAAGGAGAGTCTACTGAAACGGGCTTCAAAGGAAAGGCTGGTTTTCGTAACCACCCTGATGCTTTTTGACAAATAATACACTTACGACACAAAGCATGGGCGTCTCTAAAAAGCGTGGGACAGTAATAACTGGCTCTTAAAACCTTATGGGAAATGGTGTCACCACCAAANTTTTTCAAGACAATGCATCAGTACGTTGTCAAAACTTTGACGAAACAGGATACCATTAACCAGATGAAAGGAGGCGGACTTTAATCTCAACGCTCTTTTTTTAGTGGGATCCAAGTGACAGGGGGCTAACCCATGTTCAAGACAGAATCTTATATCGTCATACCAAGGACTGACAGAGTTTTGTGCGCAATAGATTAGATTTTGATCGTGTTGTCCTAGGTTTGACGGGTCGCTTTCTTCTTGTTGTCCTGCTGCTGAATCAAAAACTAACTTGCATAACCCTTGGCCTCTCACTATATGAGCTGGGGTGATTTCTAAGTCGTACTCCTACAAGGAGGTGACCCAGTTAGCCCTCTTTTCTCCTAGTTCCTTCTGCACTAACAGGTTCTTGACGGCTAGGTAGGGGACAATGACTTTCGTCCTTGACTTCAAAAGATAGGACCGGAAGTGCTTGACTGCTTTGAAAATAGCATAGGCTTGTCGATCTACCACTGGGTAATTAAATTCAGTGCCTTTGAAAGCAGAGCTCATAAAGGCAATGGGTACTTCATTGTTCTCGACATTCTTTTGGGTTAGGACGGCGGCATAGGAACGGTCATAAGCAAAAGTGTAGAGTGTAAAGTCTTGAGAAAAATCGGGGCTCATGAGAGATGGAGTGTCTATTATGGCCTTCTTTATTGCATTAAAATCTTGATTTTCTAGGGGTCCCCAGTGATATTGGGTGTCTTTCTTAATTAGGTTCTGCAAAGGTCTGACCATTTTGGAGAATTTGGGGACAAATTTTCTCACAAAGTTAATCTGGCCTAAGAAAGACTGCATAGATTTTTTGGATGTAGGAGGGGGAAGTTTCGCGATGACTTGAGTCCTTTCGGGGTCGATAATCATCCCTTCACTTGACACAATAAATCCAAAAAGTTTACCCTGTTCTACTGCAAAGATGGATTTTTTAGGATTCAAGGAGATGCCGTATTTACGACATCGCTGTAGAACGGCTTGTAAGTGAGATAGATGATCGGTTTTGTTTTTAGAGAAAACGGTAACATCATCTAAGTAAACTATGATGGACTGATTGATTAAGCCTCATAAAGCGATGTCCATTGCTCTCTGAAAAGTGGCATCAACATTAATCAATCCAAAGGGCATTTTTCAATAAGCATAAGTGCCCCATGGGGTACAAAAGGTGGTTTTAAGTTGGTCTGGTGGAGACATCAAGACTTGGTTGTATCCCGAGAAACCATCCAGTAAGGATAGCCTCTCAGAACCAGATACCTGTTGAAGGATCTGTTCCATGGGTGGGACATGATAGTTGTCTTTATCAGACGCTCTATTAAGGTTTCGGAAATCGACGCAGAGTCAAATTTCCCCACTTTTCTTCTGGAATGGGACAAGATTAGAAACCCATTGAGTGTGCCTAATAGGAAAAATTATCTTAGCATTTAGGAGTTTATTCAATTCTTTTTGAATGGTCGGTTCGAGCTTAGGGTGCATTTTTCTCAATTTTTGTTGAAAGGGTAAGGTTTGGGGCTTCATAGGAATGACATGCTGTATGATGTTAAGGTCGAAAGTTTTAAGGTCATCATACATCCATGCAAAGACATCTTTAAATTCTTTGAAAAATTTAATAAAGGCAACATTTTCTTGTTCAGAACATCCTTTTCTTGTTCAGAACATCCTACCCCTAGATTAATGCACTGCGGATTGTCCTTAGTTCCTAAATTCACCTTTTCATATGATAATGAGGAACTATTGGTTTTGTAGTTGATCGATTTTTTGAATTTATCTTGAAGATCATAAAACTTCTCTAATCTAACTATAGATTTAGGGATTGAGTTTACCATATCCGATGAAGATTCATGAGTTCTCGGATTTGGTATTACCATGAAATTGTGCAAATTGTCATCGTGTGTGTGTTCGTCTATCACCGCACCTTGAAAAGTTTCTTCCATGTGCAGAAAGTTAATAATCTGCTGATCATCGTCAAAGACTCTCCAGTTTGTGATGTTCTTGGGCACTGATGGCCGAAACAACAGTTCGATGGAGAATGCATCTGGGGACAATCCTTCTGCAGGAAAGAGTTTAGAAGCTACATTAGCTAATAAATCTGCTTCAGAGTTATTCAATCTAGGAATAAAATTTATATTGAAAGAAGAAAATTTATTCATTAAATTCCATACCTTAGATTGGTAGCTTTTAAGATGCGGAGACAGACAGTGGATAGAATCTCTTACCTGTCTAACCACTATTTCAGAGTCGCCAAAGACAGTCAAATTTTGAATGTTCATATCTAAATCTTTTTTGAGACCTTGTAGTAAAGCCTCATATTTTGCAGTATTATTAGTACATTCAAATTCCAACCTACATGCAATCAATGTTTTGTTACCTGGCGGATCGATAATAATGCAGCCTGCACCAGCTCCTTCTTTGGACTTTGACCCGTCGAAATAAAGAGATGAAATTTGATTTCCATCGGGTACATGAGACCGTTGCATAGAATCTTTTGGCTGCACATATGCTACAATCTCGGACTACTATTCTGGATTGGTGATAGCTGAAGCCTAGGCCATGAAATTGCCGAAAAAGGTGTCCATCCCTTGTACTTCAGGTGAATCAGCAGAAGGTGTAAATGGTTCATTGGGATCGTTCAAATCTGTGACTGTGAACTTAAGGTAGCATTCACGATTTAACTTGATCTTGTTGGGCTTGCCATTCTCTGGAAGCCATATATGAGACCAATCTATTGCGAAATAACCATGTAGCTGCTCCGACCAGTCCCTGCTTAAAAATAGACCATACACTTCTGGAATATTCACAACAATAATATCAATGACTTGATGAACCTTGAGGTTAGATGATAATCTTACAAGCACATTCTTTAGTTTGCCTATAACTTTGACATTGGTCCGATCAAGTTGTATGATTTTTAAGGTGGAGGGTTCAACTTCAGCGTTAATCTTTTGGCATACAGACCATGGCATCACATTGGATGACGCTCCTGAGTCTACCATACAATTGTGCACGTTTCTATTAAAGATTTCGAAAGTTAACAAAAATGGATGTACATTTTTGCGAGTACTAAGGGTGGTAGTTTGTGGCTTTTTACTCGTAGTTTCTAAAGCTACTTTATCTACATTATCTACATTATTTACATTATTTACATTACTTACAGGAAGGCTTCCTTTATCTTGAGGATCAGAATGGTTTTTAGTGGAAGTCTTCTGAGGAACTTTGTTCTGCACAACCTTGTTACCACTTGAATTACCATTTTTGCCATTCTCTGAGATATTCTGTAACATTTTTTGTAGCAGAAATGGAAATTTCAATAACTCATCAACATAAATGTTAGCTCTCAACTTTTTAGGATCTTCAACTAAATCATAATCTAAGTTGGGGTTCACATTACTCTGTTTAGTCTCAGCTGGTTTAGATTGTTTTAGAGGCGAAGTTGTAGTGTTTTCGGCAAGAGGTTTGTTGGCTGTCTTACTTCTGGTATTATAAGGATGAACTGTCTCGAAGTTAGCTTGAAAGATGCTATCCGAGAAGTGTCCAAAAATGTTTGGAGAAGACTCCTCTTCTTGAACTGTCTCTTGTTCAACTACCTCCTCAGGAATCTCAGGAGGCATCAAGTTATCTTGAGCTTCTAGAATTGTTTGAAGGGCGCATTGCAGACTTTCTAGATTAAGTCCTTCAGTGGTTGGGTTAGGTCGGTTGGTGGGAAAAGGCTTTCAGAACAGGGGTTTGTAAGGCCCTTTGCTTGAAGAAGCTTCTTCGATCATCCTTTTTAAGTCTATAACTTGATTTGACAGTTTTTGAACAACTTTAGTTAAGTTTTCTAAATCTGAGATTTCAGATTGTGTTTTACTTTGAGTAGGTCTGGGGAGGATTTCGATCTTCTTTTTGGAAGAAGAACTAGTCTCTGTTTCATTGCTAGTAGAGTCTTTAAGACTAAGTATGTCTTTTTCAATCTGGCTGGCCTCCTCGAAGGCTTCTAACAACGTGGCTTTCTTAGATCGTTTAACCCAAATAGTTATACTTTGATGCAAAGCTTTAGTGTAGTATGCTATTATAAGATTCTCGACGGGCATGGAATCAACAGGGATTTGGTTTTTAAGTGTTAAGAATCTTTGATTAAAGTTTTTAACTTTTTCTTTTGGGTTCATTCTTAAGCTAGAAAGGTCCATGACTAGGACTTCCGGAGGCTTACCATCTCCGAACTTTTCCAAAAAGCATGAATCAAACTTTTCCCAAGACACGATGGTATGGGGTTGCTGGGAAAAGTACCATGTAGATGAATTTCCCTCGAAAGTATAGGGGAAAAACCTACAGAAAACGTCTTCATGCTCGACATTGCAGAGTCTTATGGCTAACATAAACCTTTTAATGTGATCTTCAACGATTTGTTTTGAGTCAGGGTCAAACTTGGGAAGCCATTTCTCTGGATGTTTAGGTAAGGGATGTTGAGCTCCAAGTACAACTATGGCATCGTGGTTGAGCCAAGGTCTAGCAGGGTTGTTCTGATTTGCCATTGGTGTAGTGGGTGTGGAAGGTTGAGAAGGGGAACTGCCTTCATCAGAGGAATATCCTCCAAAAGAGGAAGGATATGATGGAGGTGGTGAAGGAGGTATCCCATATCCTCGTGCAGCAGGATTTAGGTTTGGATATGTAGGGTTCACAGTGAGGTTAGTGCCTCCTAATTGTTCTCTGATATCAGAGAAATCTAAAGGTTGGTCCAACGGACAGTTTGGTTGCCTCAAACGGGCTAAGGAACTATGTGTTCTTATGAGAGATTGACGGACAATCTCTTGTATGTCACCACCTGTAGGATTAGGGGTTACTGGCTCAACTGTGATCTGTGGATCGTCGGTTTATGTGGTTACTGTTTGAAGGGGAATATTATCGTTTGAATGGCTTCTAGTCACTATATATGAGCGATTAGGTGGTGGAGGAGTCTTGTGACCACCTCGTGCCATTACTTAGTTTCAGGCCCTCCTTCTAGCGCCATTTGTTGACGGACAAAATTGACCGTCCATCAACCGGGAGAGTGGATCTGGTCCAGGGTTGTCTAATAACCCAAGCCATTTGGGATAACCCACCCTGACGGGTTTAGTGGCTCTGTTAGCCGATCTAAGTCCTAAGAAAACAAAAAAATAAAACTACTCTAAAATAACTAATCTAACTAAAAACAACTATTAAAACAAACTAAACAAATCTAACTATTCTAATCTACTATCTAATACTATGCTAACTCTAAGAAATTAAATATCTAACTATTAACAGAAATAAATCTTATTCACAAATGTACAATATTTAAAATTTACAGATTTAAATGGAAACCTAAAAAACACATTAGTATTCTGTCCTAAGACAGGGAGAGCTATAGTTTTTTTATTTTTATGATTTTATGAAAAATAAATAAAATAAAAACTAACTAAACTAAACAACTAATATACTAACTCTAACTACAAATCTAAACTACACATATATCTAACTAAACTACTTAAATTATAGTAACAAATTAACTATCAAATAAATAACAAGCTGACCTGGAGAAACGCTCCAGGTTTGTCCTGTATATAATGATTGTCTTAGCTGATCGGAGGGAGGAAACTCGCACAGGATTCTCCAAGAGCTTCTCGTAAACTAGAAGCAGTTGTGCTCTTCAAATATAATTACAGGACAAACAAAACATAAAAATTACAACAATCTTATGATTTATAAATCTTCACAGTTAGATAAATCTGTATGCAAAGATCTATACAAAATGATTCAATTAACGAAGAAGAGAAATATGTGATTCATTAACTGAAACAAAGTAATTGCTGTACTTTTAAAATGATGAAAGAAATCAGATATGGATAACACATTAATCAACCCATATCATCCTGCAATAGATTATGATAGCTAAAGTAGTCTATAATCAACTGCAAACTGACATGCATAAAACTTGAAACAAAAGTTTGATATATTGAAAGCGAAAGCTATTACAAGGCATCAACTCTCGTCTCAGTTTGTATCACAAATCCATAGCCTGGTTCTCCCATAAGTGAGGATGCTCCTTATTACAAAAAATAATAAGTATTTAAAGACCTCTCACAGGGTAAAACATCCCTGTGGAAGTTATCAAAACTGTTTACAGAAAATCTGGGATGATATCCCAAGTTTGACTAAACTAACATCCTAAAATAAAAACTATATCACACAAATATCTCCTAGACTGTCTAGCATGCCCAATGCAATTCGAATGTACTTGAAAGAGGACAAAAATGGACAAGTTAAGAGGATATTTTGCTAATGAAAATGATAAAAATCTAATTCTAAAGACTAGCTACAGAATCTTGCGATTCTATAGTTGGTCTAAATCAAACACATAATCGTTTTAAAATCTAATTCAAACTTAAAGAATTAAATTCAAACCATCAAACCAACATTTGATTGCTAAAAGAATTATTCAAAACGACACTTGTATGCAAATTAATCAAACTAAATCAAATGATAACAGAGACGGATATGATTTGTTTAATTTGTTATCACCAAATCGGGTGTACAGAATCATATTGGATAACCGACAGTAATGAAATCGATTCATAGACCAATTGAAACCAACAAAAAAGGTTGCTTCAGCTATCCATAAGATCACTTTGAATCCAAACCAAATTAACAGGATCGTCTTCTCAAATTAATCGCATTATATTAAACATAACAAACGATCCAGGCTATTAGCAGATCAAATCAAAACTGGTATGTAAATTATCACAAACGAAATCATAATGGAATTAATCGGTTGATAACAGGGTCTGTGGGACTTGTCCAATCGTTTGTTATTGCCAATTGGGGACAGACAAAATCAATTAACATTCAACGAAATCGTTACTCGAATTCATTTCAAAACGAAATATTAACCAAATTTTCTCATACGAATTCAACAGAAATAACATATTTCGATCTGAGTTTAACCAACTCGTTTTGAAAATTAAAATCAACAGAGCAACATCAAGTCTATTTTCGATACAAATCCAACTCATAAAAACAATTGTGCTAACTCAAGATACACAACAATCCAATCAAAACAAGAGCGAATCGAACAGATTGAGTTTGACACAATCGTTATGAATCAACACAGTTCCATGATTTTGGTGAAGAGATCTTTTGCACAGGTCAGATATAATCCAAATCCAAATGAAAATGTTGACAACATAGAATCGTTTTTCCAATTTAATAGACTACATCATATTTATCAAGCCAATTCAATCCTATGAAATCGTCTCAACAATCAAATCACAAGAACTAAATCAGAGCCCTTGATACCCAATGACAACAACATCATGTTAAATCAAAATAGAACCGTGTTCTAATTTTAGCATAAAAATCTCCTGTTCAGGTTAGATACAAACAAAATCGAAGCGAAAGAAAAAATCATTGATTTCGTTAACTCAAACCAATAGACAAATGAAGCAAACCCAGTGAAAACCAATCAATTGCTAAACTGGGCACGACCAAATCGTGTAACCAAATCATAACTTCATTTAATTTTAGCAAAACGAAAACAATGTATAGGATCTACAACATAACCATTTTTGACATGGCTATGACAAAGTCATTTCGAACAATGGACGGGGCTATTTGAAAACCAAACTCAATTCATTATATTAATCCTAGCAATTCATAGAATGGAAATGATATCGAAATTCATACCT
>JASDQU010280625.1:0-14731 GCA_032191745.1 Picea mariana
GTGTTCCAACATTTGTGTTTCAGCCTTTGTGTTCCAGCATCTCTTGTGCGCCTTTGTGTTCCAGCATCTCTTGTGCGCCTTTGTGTTCCAACATCTCTTGTGCGTGCTCCATAACCAACCGATTGCCATCAATGACAACCGTGACCGTCTGCGTCATCATCTATGCTCCAGCTTCTATGTTCCAGCATTTGTGTTCCAGCACTTGCGTTTCAGCACTTGTGTTTCAGCATTCTGTTGTGCGTGCTCCATAACCAACCGATTGCCATCAATGACAACCTTGACCATCTACGTCATCTCTGCTATAGCCATATTTCCAACAATGTGAGGTTAGTAATATAGTTATGAGTCGAATAGGATTTCGTAAATTAAAGGGAAAAATGTGTTTTGAAAAAATTGATTGTTGTATGTTGCTTTTCATTATTTATTTTGCAGATATTTGTAGAATCTAAAAAATTGGTTGAACATGGAAAGGGATTTATGAACACAGATAAGAGGTCATTCCTGACCACAAATAATTTGTCATAGGATGCATGTGAAGATGATCGTTTGGTTTTCGATTATGGTGATCCTAGAGAAAATAACAACTCATCTCCACCACCAGAGTATGCACTTGGAGAAGTTGGACTGAATTTTTATTATGGTGATCCTACAACAAATACCCACTCACCAACACCTCATTCTCTATAAACCTATTTGGATTTTCATTCACATCTAGCCATGGTGACAATGACATGTATAATGAAATATATAGCCACAATTATGTAGTCGATAAAGGAAGATAGGAATATTTCATTTAAAAACCCTAATTTTATGGTAAACCCTAATTAGGGTTTTTAAATGAAATAAGACTATCTACCTTCACCAACCACAATTATGTGGTTGTGCTAGTTATATCTATATTTTCACAAAAAATTGTCGCAGTTTTGTATATATTTTGACAAAACGTTGTGGATAAAATATTTAACCAACCACTCTTTCAACAACTCTTCTCCAATCTATAATGGAACTGCTTATTGATCGACTCAGTTTGACTTGGTTATATTTCTGCAATATATTGTGAAAGGACTATCGATTTCGAATGCTTCAATCTTCTAATTAGTTGGTAGATGTGTTATAAAATATCTAGTTCTCCCTTAGGACTGTTGAAAATAGTAATTACAAGTAAGTGAGATCTTCACGTCTCCGTCAATTTGTCTGTAATTCAATGTCAGTAGTTTTGTCAGTCAACTAAATTGTCAGTCAGTCAGTCACTCTGATAGTCTACAAGTGCAAAGTCGCACATTTACTCAAACTCGATATAATTCATTTGGAAAGTAGGGGAGTTATAAATGGAGCCGATATTTAATTTTTCTCGAGTTAAGTTAAGTAGTTGAAGAGATATTCATATTTATGGTTTCATCTAATATCGAGTCAGTCTTAGATTCTGTAAGAAGTCTCAGTTGGAGTCCACATAAGTATGAGTCTTTAGTTAGTCGTATGATGCACGAGGAATGCAAAGAAGAAGCAGATAGGTAGAGATAACACAATCTTGAAGTGGAAACAACATTAGCTGAGGAGTTGAAGAAGTCTGAGCACAAGATTTGTGTCTGTGAAGTCAACAGAAGAATTTGTTTGAACCAAGCCTCATCATAGTATTGTATTTTGTAACCACGTGCAACACACTAAAGTTATTAATATCAAGAATTTTGTGTGTTGACAAAAATTCATGTGTATTTCTGAGCTCATGTGCTAATCATAGCACTGTGTTATTCTGCATCCATATATTGTTTTTTAAGTGTTTATATCACAACGCGTAGCAAATCATGTAGTTTGTGAACTGCACGATAAGTCCTGAGAGTTCAACAATGAATCTTGTGGCGCGCATTATTTTGTCACTACGTTGCACACAGTTTCGTTGTGCACTGTAGATTTTTGATCCTAGATCTGATATAAGAGTAGGTTGATCAAAATAAATTTTAATCAAGATAATTTTTTATCGAAACAAGTTTATCAGATAAAAAACTCTATTGAAAAGTAAAATATGGATTCTACCTCAAATCTTCAACCTCCCACTTTTACAGGAAATAATTATGAGATGTGGTTCTTAATGATGAAGGCGTTGTTCTGAGGTCAATATGTATGAGAGATAGTCGAGAATGGCTATGTGGAACTAGTATATCAAGCATCTTACAATGCCCTCACACAAGCTGAGAAGGATGTCTTGAAAGATCAAAGAAAGAAGGATGGAAAGTCATTCTTTTACATACATCAAGCCATGCATGAGATCATACTTCCAATATTTTCATCATCAAAACAAGCCAAGCGGGCATGGGACATATTACAAACCTCTTATCAAGGTATGGACAAATTAAAGATTTCAATACTACAAATTATTAGAAGAGGTTTTGAAACTCTATCAATGAAAGATATAGATTTTGTATATTGATTTTATACCCATGTCATTGGCCTGATAAATCAGATTAAGTCTCATGGTTAAACCATAGAAGACAAAAACATTGTTGAGAAGGTACTTAGGAACCTTCCTCCTAAATTTGATACCCTTGTTGTGACTCTAGAAGAAAGCAAAGAGTTGAGTCAGTTTATTCTAGATGAACTACAATCTTCCCTCATTAATCATGAACACAGATTGAATAACTCAAATATGTAGTTAGAGTATGCATTTTCGACGAACTCATCTATAATTTGTGGAAGAGGAAGGGGGGGAGCTAATTGTAGAGGAAGAGGAAGAAGTTCTATGAAAGGTGGATGTAATAGAAGTCTTGGAAATACTGTTCGAAGAGGTCAATTCCCAAATATTAGTCATCCAATTGGTCAGAGAACTCACAAATCAAAGATTCAATTCCATTACCATAAAAAGTATGGACATTATGCATATGAGTGCAGAAAGAGACAATATAATTAGAACAAAAAAGGTCAAGATCAGTCAAACAATGAAAAAAACCAAACCCACCCTATGTTTATGGCACGCGCTAAGGAAATACCTATAGTATCCCCAATTGAATGCAATGTTTCTCAAGAAAGTCCATGTGACATATGGTATTTATATTCGGGATGCAGTAACCACATGACAAAAACCATAGAATTGTTTTCTAGTTTGGATGCGTCAGTCCAAACAAAGGTTACACTTGGAACATATATCCAAGTCACTTTCTTAGGGAAAGAAAGTATAAACATTTAACTAGGAAAGGAGAACATAAAGTTATGTCTGATCTATGTTATGTTTCTGGTATGAAGCATAATCTGATGAGTACAGGACATCCATTACAAAAAGGATATAGAATATATGGAAGATAACCACTATGTGATTATGGATAGATGCCCAAGCGATCAACTTATTGAAAAAATCTAGATGACAAGTAACATGATGTTCCCATTGACATTAAGGCCAATGAAGAAGAAAAATACAACACAAACTATTGGTAAAGAAAAAGACGTGCAGTTAGACACTGCATTTACAACAAAAGGTGCAATAAGTTATAATGAAGAAAATAGTGTGCGCAGAATCAAGAAAGAAGAAAATGGCGTAGAGATACATGCAACTTTCCAATCTGAAATATAGGATGATTCATGGTTATGGAATTTTAGATTTGGACATTTGAACTTTGGAGGTATGAAGTTGCTACACACAAAGGATATGGTAAAAGGATTTCCATTGATTGATAAACCAAAAAGGATATCTGAAGGCTGCATATTTGTCAAGCAACACATAGAATCATTTCTATTTGGCAAGTCTTACAAAGAAAAAGCTCCACTAAAAATTGTACACTCAAACATTTGTTGACCAATCCAAACTCCATATACAGGAGGCAATACTTATTTTCTAACATTCATTGATGATTTCTCAAAAAAGACATGGATTTATTTTCTAAAGCATAAATATGATACATTGGGTTGGTTTCAACAGTTTAAATCACTTGTGGAGAAGCGGGGTGGTTATTACATCAACTTTCTAAGAACTGACAGAGGAGGAGAATACATTTCAACATAATTTTAGAACTTTTGTAAATTTCATGGCATCTACAAGCAATTTACCGCAAGATATACACCACAAAAAAATAGTGTCATAGAAATAAAGAACATAACCATCATGGAAATGACATGCAGTATATTGGCAGCCAAACATTTGTCAAATGATTAATGGGTTGAGGCAGTAATGCTAGAGGGAAAATACCCCATTTAACTACATCAAGGTTCAAGATGTACACATAATAAATAACCGTCTAAAAGCTAATCAATTTTATATTCTACCCCAAACATACCAAAACTAATGTAAAGAAATAAAAGAGAGAAGATATCAGGTAACTATACCTCTGATCCCATGTTTGGTGATGATCTCCTCAATATTGGAAGTTCCACTGACTCCACATCTCCTCCCAGGGTTGACCTGCATCCAAATATAGGAAAACAAAGAACTACAAGCATGTTATTCCATATATAAGTTAGGTTTAGATGTTAGAATGTCAAGTATAAATCAATAAAAGTAATCAAGAAACCATCATTTGGGATAGGAAAATGTGATTCTTTTATTCATAATACAAAGATTATAAATTACAATTTGAGTCGGCCACTGTTCTGCAAACTTGGTTCGGGCTCCTCTTTACCATGCTCCAAGTGCACCTTGTATGGAATTGTTCTCTCAACCTTTTGATATATTCTATGGAAGGGAATGGGTTTAATGGAGGAAGAAGGGGATGATGAGGGAATGTTGAGGCAATTTCTCACAAAAGGTAGCAATATCTTGGGCAAGGAGCGGAAGTGAAATCGGGCATAGTTTCACTATTCTTATTATTAGATGTGAAATGAGACCCCAACACCTCCTTTTATATGACAAAAGTATGGTTATTCGGTTGGGTGATGGGATATATAAGGTGGATTAGTTGGGAAAATTCCAATAGCCCGTAAATTTCAACAAATTCCTTGCAACTTTTGCAAGGTATACGTGGGTTATAGTGCAACAGCCTAAGTATATATGTGATTTGTAGTGCAACAGCATGAGTATGTACATGGGTTGTAGTGAAGCATTCTGAGTATGTATGCGGGTTGTAGTGAAGTAGCTTGAGTAAGTACGGGAGTTGTAGTTAAGTAGCCTGAGTATGTACGCAGGCTGTAGTGAAGAAACCTATGTATGTACGTGAGCTGTAATGATGCAGCGCACATACATCTTCCAAAAAATGGTTTTTTAATAAGAGCTTCTCAATAGTTCTTTGGAAAAATATGCAATTAAGAGGGCCAAGGCCATGTATGCATGAGTAGGGAAATTTAGGGCTATAACATATGCCCCCTAAAGTGTGAGGTCATAAGAGTAACTAATGGTTGAAATACGTTACAATATCTTCGCTAATGTATGGAATCAAGTGAGCCTGTAACCAGAGTTTGGGAGGTGCCATCTGGAAAACAACAATTGTCTCTCTGAGGTGGGCATACCCATGATCGGGATAAACTAAATCATGGTATCCAATCAAATACACTTCAGATCCATGTCATATAACTATATAAAGTGTAGTTGCAAGCAATACACATAGTATCTACATCTCAAAATTAGTCACATATATACAAGTATAGTATTCATATTCAAGAATAAGCAAGACATAATGAGACCCCTTCCATGTAATTTTTACGAGCACAGAGAATGTAAGATTAGTATTTGTTTCATGTTTAGAGAGTATGAAAAAACGTAAAAGAAGACTCCAAGCAGTACCTTTTTTGAGGATAGTCTAGTTGGTTCGAAAAAGGGGTAAAATTGCATCAAAAATATTTTTATTCAAAACCATTTTAACGAGTTTGACAAAGACAAGATCACTCATAAATATTTTCAATTTTAAGGAGTCTGAAAATATATTAACTATGGACTCACAACCTTTTTCTGAGTTTAGTATCCCTAGCTCGAAAACGTATAAAAGTTACTGAGGAGAAGTCTCCCGACGAGACGAATCTCCCAAGGCATACCTTTTTCCGCTGTAATCTATAGGTTGGAAAAAGGTTTTAACTAATGCCAGTAGATGTTCTTATGGACCAATTTAACGAGTGTGAAGGAACAAGGTCACTCGATGATCTTTTCAATTTTCTGGAGTCTGAAAAGAGCTTAAGTATGCACTCTGTGGGGGTTCCTTTTTCGTAAGTAATCTCCAAGGGATGAAAAAGGTGATAAACAAAAACCAAGAAGAATTTTCCTTTTTTGAAGATTTAATCCCTCAATCCTATAAAAGGGTTAGAGAATACTCTTCTTTCAAACCGAATTTCCTAGAGCATACCTTTATTCATAAAATTAGTCATCCGGACCGAAAAAGGGGTAAACTATCGTTGGACAGATGTGCCTTCAAATTTGAGTTTGACGAGCATGAAGGGAAACAAGATCACTTAGAAATATTTCATGTTTAGAGAGTCTGAAAAGGGCTTAAATAAGACTCCAGGGGGTTATGTCTCATGCATAAAACTGGTTCAGGTAGAGCCCATTGCTAGGCTCATACCAAGATTCTCTTCGATAGCCAACTTGGAAAGTATCCCAAAAGGGAAGAAAACACAAACCATGGTGTAAGTCCTCCCATGATATAGAAACTGTAGTCATGGTTTCAAGGATAGCCTCATTTGAAGGCAATTCAAAATACAATAAATTATATGAATGAGGAGGCTCAAAAATCCCAAAGGGCGAGGTAAAATGACCATATTCCATATGATGATGGAGGTTATGGCTAGGACTGGCAGAGTCTATCAACGAAGAATCCCAAGAATGAGGGATTGAGGATCTAAAAATAGTGAGATTGGACTCAAAAGGAGACTCAAGATCACTTGGACCAAGAGGGGGAAGAAAGGGCTCCCATGCCCCCATTGGATAAACCAATGGATCAATTATTTAAACCAAGTCTCTATAAGGAAAACATGATTGCACAGATTCCTTCTCATAAGAAATTGAACACCGAGGATAATACACCACATAATTAACCCATGGTGGGGTAGAGTCTACACAAACACTAGGAACATATAAAGGGGTAACCTGAACTACGCCAAATTAGTATGGTGATTATCAGATGCCAGCTGGTCGATAGTGACAATGCTTCCATTGTGAGGTAAATGCATCACCCGAAAGAGAGTAGACACCACAATGTTCATATCATATACATAATCACACCCGAGAATCATATCAAAATCTAACGGGCCTTGCACGACTATAACATTGACAAGGACAATCTTCCCACCTAACGATATAGGCGACTCAGGAAAAATCCCCAAATATTCACTAGGACATCTATCAAAAGTAAATAGCTCATGTAATGCATACACAAGCTTGGGAAAACCCAAATCTTTCAAAACCGAGGAGGATAAAATACTTGTAGAGGCTCCTTCATCTACAATACATCGATAAATATTATTTGAATTAAATTCAACCCTTATTTGAAAAGATACAGAAGAAGGAAGATGAGGCTCAACAAGGTCATTCAAATCAAAGGAAACCACCCTAGGACTTGGAGGGGGTGTGCTCGAAGTGAGAGGAATGCCCCCTTGTTCTAAAAGCATTGAACTAGAAATGCTAAAAACATAGTCGGTAGACACGTCACTCCCAAAGAAAAGAGTGGGATCAGCCGAAGATTGCATCGGTGTGACCAATTCCTCATCCACTGGATGAATAGGATGTGAGACAACATGGTGTAAAGGTGCATCACCCTCCAAAAATGGAATGGTATCGACCGAAGATTGCATCGACATGACCACTTTCTCAAACACTAGTTGAATAGGCTATGAGGAAACCTCAGAAGACTCGGAATCAGAAGAGCTTGTAGACATCGACCACAATATTTGTACCTCTGGAGGGCTAGGGAATAGATGACTAAGGTGATCTCCCTTGAAAATCTTACAAGGGAACATAGGATTACATCCTATCCATCTAGATTTCTCAACATAATCAATGCCCCCGCATGAATAGCAGTGGCTGGTTACACATCTCAAACATGACTTGCAGAGGTTGGTGATGGTTCAGTAACATGACTCATAGAGGCTACATACCTATTGCAAGTATGAATAGAAGTGACTGGACTTTTTCCCCCAGCGTGACTTGCATAGGCTGGGTGTTTTCCCCCAACATAGCTCGCATCAGTTGTTGACAACTATCCAACATGACTAGTAGAGGATGGTTGTTGAACTCCAGTATGACTTACAGGGACTAGATTCATGCCCTCAACATGAATTTTAGAGGTTAAGCGTTGGTATTCAACATGACTTGCAGAGGTTGACCACCCTCCAACATGACTAACAGAGATTGGCAATTTCTTCTTCCAATTATTCCTCTTTCTATTTCATTTAGACTTCCGGTTACTAGTAGCTATACTTTCACTAGGGAAGGCATAAGGAGGAGGAGAAGATTTTGTTGACGAATGAACATCAACATGATGCCCATGACATAAGGTGCTTAATTGAGAAGCGTCAAGAGCATCCGAGACATTTTGAATGGTACCCAACCAAACCGGTAGTCCCACATTCAACCCATGAATGTACAAAGTGTCTATAGAATGATCACCAACATTTCTGAAGAAAGGAAAAGCACAATAATCCCTTTGTGAAGGGGTTCCTTATTTGGTATTATCAGGGAATTTATCCATGAAGATATTATTCATAGGTTCCCCCCTTGCAGGATCATTCAAGTCCATAAAATTCTCACACACTGACTCTGATGAACCAGTGTTATAAAAAACAATGCCTATAAAGAGGCATCTCCACGATTCTAAGAGGAGGACCGAAAAGTCCTCACAACTAATAGAGTGGGTAGTCTACCACCTTAGGTCATAGACCCAAAGAAAAGACTGACTAACTCACTATGGAAAAATAGAGAGCACAGAGCACAGACTAAAAGTTATGAAAGTAAAATCAAGCAGACGACTAACTAGTTGGAAGGATAGTTATGCCAATCGACACTAGAGAAACTAACCGGTTTAAGTGCAACTCAAACATGGAAGCACCCTTCGGGTATACTCTTTGAAGAACAATTCGACGTCCACCCCAGATACTGCGGTATACCCGCGCAGTCACCTATGTAATTCCCTAAAATATGGGCAACTAGGTTGCCAGCTCGCAGTTAGTTACTAGGCGGGAACAGTCGACAGTTGGACATATTGTAATGAGAAGGATAACAATTCCTCACGTGACCTCATGTTTATCCCCTGTGTTAGAGGGGGGTCCCGGCTAACTTTTACAACATTGGACTTAAAGCACTCCCTAACTCAAAGTCCAATGTTTGAATTAACGTGGCCTTGAAGATTTTCCTCTCCAAACCTAATTCAAGTCCCTAAAACCCTAAACTAGTTTGTGAACCCTACAAACAAAAAAGTCTAGTGTATTTTAGATTAAGCATTATTTTAAAATTGTTTTACTCAAAAGGTGTGGTAGTGCAACTGATGTTGTTAAGACTCTTGCAAAAAATGGAACTTATAAGAACACCAACAAATAAGGAATATCTTTCTTATTTTTCTTTTGAAATGCTTTCAAGATGAGAAGAAAACACAACACTATGCTAATTTCTTTTTCTTTTTCAAATAATAATGTAAAACAAATGCGAAGAAAGAAAGAGACCTAAACAACTGGTTTTTATTTTTATTTTCTTCCAATCAATGTACAACTAACAAAAGATGCTAAAATAAACTAATGAATACATGATTCATGCCCCCCCATCCATGAGGGGGAATTGTTTTTTTAAATGCAACTCATTTTTCCTAAAATTCAAGCTAAAACTAAGCTAAAAATGCTAGGAAACACAAGAAGACTAAGGAAACAAGTAAACTGGAACCTATACCCTAGTTATGGCCAGAAAAAAAGACTTTGGTTGATCCAAGAAATCACTGAGTAATGTGAACTTCAATCAGGAAAGAGGAAAAATCCCTCTTTTTCAAAAACAATTCATGAAACAGAGACGTGGGTTGTTGCATCAATAACTTGCATATGTACGCGGTATGTTTATTGTGCAGAGAGAGTATGTATGTGGGATGACCCAAGACAGGGCACGTACACCTCTGTGTCTTTTCAAAAAGAAAAAGACCATGTAGTCTTACAGGGTAGGGACAACTGGTATGCACCCTGTAGGTGACCAGAATCCCTTGACAGACTCAACAAAATTGCAAGGAAAACAAATCAATCAAACAACCCAAAATCCACTTAAAAACCCTAGAGACTTCCCCAGTATGGTCACCAGTTCTTCTAGCGGGAAAACCCCCCATTTAACTACACCAGGGTTCAATATGTAGACATAGTGAATAACCATCTAAAAGCTAATCAATTTTCTATTCTACCCCAAACATACAAAAACTAATGTAAATAAAGAAAAGACAGAAGAGATTGGGTAACTATACCTCTAGTCCCACGTCTAGCAGTGATTTCCTCAAGCTTGGAAGTTCCACTGATTGCACATCTCCTCCCAGGGATGACCTACATCCAAGGATAGGCAAACAAAGAATTACAAGCATGTTATTCCATATATAGTTAGGGTTAGATGTTAGAATGTCAAGTATAAATCAATAAAAGTACTCAAGACACCATCATTTGGGAGAGGAAAATGTGATTCTTTTATTCATAATACAAAGATTATACCTTATAATCTGAGTCATCCACCGTTCCACGAACCTAGTCCGAGCTCCTCCTTAGCATGCTCCAAGTAGCAACTGCAATATACATATTGAAAATATGTTCGACAAAGAGTGTGAAGAACAAAGTTCCTCAAGAAGCCTGGACAGGTATGAAGCACACTGTGGCACACTTAAAAGTTTTTGGTTGTGTCGCATATGCACATCGTCCAGATGAGTTGAGAACGAAGCTGGACAACAAAGGAAAAAAATGTATATTTGTTGGTTATTCTGAAGAAATAAAAGGATACAAGTTGTATGACCCTGTCGCAAGAAAAGTCATAATCAGCTGTGATGTTCAGTTCGTCGAGAATGAAACATGGGATAAAAGGATGGGAAATACAGTAAAAATTATTGATGCAATGGAGCATGATGACATAGAATACGAAGTGGTTCAAACACCATGCACAAGTTAGTGTGCAGTCCCTTATACACCTGGGACTACGATGCAAATCACAACACATAATACTCCAATAATAACAACAAGTGCGTAGTCTACACCTAGAGAGCAACAAACACCTGCAAGCAGTCCAAGTAGTTCTACATCTCTAGATCCTACATTAGAAAGTCCATTACCAAGAAATATAAGAAGTTTGTGCGACATCTATAATGAAGACACAACAAATTAATTTTCCTTGTTTGCTCTGTTTTCACAAATAGATGATCCTTTAACTTTTGAAGAAGTTGTCAAAGAGGATGTATGAGCACAAGCCATGGATGAAGAAATCAGATGCATAGAAAACAATTAGACATGGAAATCCGTAGATGCAGTTGAATACAAGGATGTTTTAAGTCTCAAGTGGATTTATAAAACCAAGAAAGATGCATAAGGAGATGTGTATAAGTACAGGTCAAGGTTATTTGGAAAATGTTTTACACAACAACCTGGAATTTATTTCAATGAAACATTTGCACTAGTTGCACACACGAACACAGTCAAAACTGTGCTAGCCATTGTCATGAAGTACAAGCGGTCAGTTTATCAGATGGATGTAAAATAAACATTTTTGAATGGACAGTTGGAAGAAGAAGTGTATGTGGAACAACCACGCGATTATGAGGTTCGAGGAAAAGAAGACAGGTTGTACAAATTGAAGAAATCATTGTATGGATTAAACCAAGATCCCAGAGCTTGGTACAATTGATTAGATTCCTATCTCACTCAGAATGGATTTCAGAGAAATGAAACTGAGCAAACATTATACATCAAAGAAAATCAACAAGGTAATATGTTAATTGTTTGTTTATATGTAGATGATTTAATTTTTACAAGTGATTTTGGTATAGAAGAATTCAAGTCAGTCATGAAGGATGAATTTGAAATGACCGGTTTAGGGATAATGAGATATTTTCTGGGAATATAAGTTCACCACTCCAAAACTGGTACAATTATCTCATAATCCAAGTATGCGCATGAAATATTGAAATGATTCAAAAGAATCCCCAACACCTGTCATAACATGATTGAAATTAAGCAAGGAATACAAAGGGTCCAAGATGGATCCCACACTGTTTAAAATATTGGTAGACAGTCTTATGTATCTAACAACGACAAGACCTGATATTATGTATGGAGTGATCCTAATCTCAAGGTTCATGGAAAGTCCAAAAGAATCACATCAAAAGGCAGGAAAGAGGATTTTGGGATATGTGAATGGAACACAATATTTTGGCATTAAGTATTCCACTTTAGAAGATTTTAGACTCATTGGATACACTGATAGTGATTGTGGAGGCATCATAGATGACAGGAAAAGTACCTCTGGGTATACATTTCATCTTGGAACAGGTATGGTATAATGGGCATCAACGAACAACCCATAACGACTCTCTCTTCTGCAAAAGTATAGTACGTCGCATATACAAGCGTAGCTTGTCAAGGAGTTTGGATGAGAAGGATATTAAAATATTTGTTGCAAGAACATCAAGAACCAACAACATTATTCTGTGACAACAATTCAACCATCATGTTATCAAAAAACCATGTGTTTCATAAGAAAAATAAGCACATTGATACAATGTATCATTTCATTAGAGAATTGGTGAATAACAAATTGATCTGTTTAGAATTTTGCAGGTCAAAAGAACAAGTCGTAGAAATTTTTACAAAAGATTTAGCAAGAGATGCATTTCAACATCTGCGCAGTAGTCAGCGAGTCTGCACAGTAACATATGAGCAACAGTAAATGAAAATTCAAATTTTTTATGTCAGTTTTTATGTAATCCCACCTACTTATAATTAAGGGGGAGTGTTGGAAATAGTAATTACAGGTCGGTGAGATCTTCATGTCTCTGTCGATTTGTCTGTCAGTCAATTTGATAGTAGTTTTGTCAGTTAGCCGAATTGTCAGTCAATTAGTTTGTCTGACAATATGCAAGTGCAAAGTCAAACGTTTACTCAAACTCAATACAAGTCAGTCGGCAAGTAGGGGAGTTATAAATGGAGCTGATCTTTATTTTTTCTCGATTTCATTTAAGTAGTTGAAGATTCAGTCGTATTCATGGTCGTGTTTGATATTGAGTCAATATTAGCTTTTGTAAGAAGTCTCAGTCGGAGTCCATATAAGCCCAAGTCTTTAGTTAGTCGCATGATGCATGAGGAATGCAGAGAAGAAGCATAAAGGTAGAGACAACAGAGTCGTGAAGGAGTTATATCAACAACTGAGGAGTTGAAGAAGTCTGAGCATAAGCTCTATGACTGTGAAGTCAACAGAAGAGGTTGTTTGAGCCAAGGCTCATCACAGTATTGTATTCTGTAACCGCGCGGAGCGCGCTGAAGTTATCAATATCAAGAATTTGGTGTGTTGACAAAAATTCATGTGTATTTCTGAGCTCATGTGCTAAGCATAACATTGTGTTATTCTTCATCAATAAATTGTTTGTTAAGTGTTTATATCACAGTACGCTGAAAATCGTGTAGTCTGTGAACTGGGCAATAAGTCCTCAGAGTTCAACGACGAAGCTTGTGGCATCCAGTATTTTGTCATTGAGTTGCGGACAGTTTCCTTGCGCACTGCAAATTTTTTATCCTAGAAGGATTTTAATGACCGTGTGAGAATATCGCAAAAAAAACTTTTCAAATATTGTTATATTGTAAAAAAAAATGATCATTATAGTAGATGGTTGAGACTTTTTTTTCTAAATCACGAGATGCCATATTAAATCTCCTTATCCGATAATGCATGAAATCAACTACTCTCGAATCAATTTTCAAATGGATGATATCGTCATAGCATAAGTTTAACCCTAAGATTTTCGGAATAGCATCAAGCAAATCCTCCATGTCGCACTACAATTACTTCGGACATGCCTTACAAAAAGGTTGTTGCAAAATTTTGAATAACTTAATGAGCCGGGAAGAATTTGAAAATCTTATATTTTAAAATTATTTTTATAGGTCTCTCATCTCTCATCTTACATGGTTTTAGAATAGAGAAAACTTCTTTCAATTAAAAAAAAGAATTATTGGAAAATTGTGAATATCTTAATAAGTAATGAAGAATTTAAGAATTATAGATCTTAATATTACATTTATTAGTCTCTCATCTAAATGGTCTTAATAGAAAAGTAAGAAACATATGTCATCTAAATAATCTTAATAAAAAAAAAATAAGAAACATATTGTTAACAAAACTAGCATAATAAACTATGATCACAAGAGGACACTTAGTAATAACCTATTCCTTGATCAGGTAAAAAAGAGTTGGAATCTGCATGGGTTAGTTTAATCTATTTCAATAAAAAAATTTAAAGCAAAATTTATTCAATAAAAAAATTTAAAGCAAAATTCATTCAATCACTATAATGACTAAAGTCCACATTTTTATTATTGCTCTTTTAAATGTATAAAATAAAATAAAAAACAAATCTTTTATAAAGTAGGATCTATATATTTAAAGAATGCAACTCAATTTAAAGGTGATTTATAATGCATGGAAAAAATAAAACAACATATTTATTATTTTCAATATTTTAAAATTTGTTAATATTATTTTTAAGAGTAGTGTTTTGTTGAAAGACAATTTTAATATTTTTTTTTAAGAGTAGTGTTTTGTTGAAAGACAATTTGATAGAAGTACTTTTATAGTAAAAGAAGTTGAATTTGAGTAGCAATTATCAACTACAAGTAA
>JASDQU010280626.1:0-14736 GCA_032191745.1 Picea mariana
TGCTCCTGCTGATGAAGAAGATGCTCCTGCTCCTGCTCCTGAAGAATACAACAAGACGAAGAATAAAACAATGAAGAAGATACATATAGCACTGCAAACACCAATGAAGATGATACATAGAGCACTGCAAACACCAATGAAGAAGATGCAGAGAACTCGTAAGTGACGCATATAATAAAGATGTCCAAATATTGTGGATTTAAAATGTTGTTTTTGTTTTGATTAGGCTTTTTTCACGAGAACAAGCAATCGCCCAAGAGTTGAACGGCCACCGTTTTATGTTTGTGAATGATGTGTAATGACGACGTTATATGAATGAGAACATATTGGTTGTCATCAATTTAAATTTTTCCGAACGAAATCGAGTATCATGTATGGGTGCTTTTATCTCGGTCGTTGCCACACATCACCTATACCCATTCTCACGAGAAGGGAATCCATCGAAAATGAGGATTTAGATATAAATTAAGTATCGGTTGAAAAATATTTGAATTTGATTTTACATAGTAACATTTGAATTTGATTTTACATAGTTAAAATTAATTTATTATATAAATTATGTTAAAATTCACTTAAAAGATATTTAAATTAACTTTAACAATTTATTTATTTATTTAATATTTGTATTTATTTTTAAAGTATTTAATTTTATATTATTTATAATAAATTTAAAATTGATTTTATAAATTATTAAAGTTTTTTTAATTATTATTAATATATATTATAATATATTTTTATCATTATTAAAATTATTAAACTAGCAACAATCATTTTATAAAGGTGGTTATTGCTAGTTGACGATCCACATGCTTTGGAGACGACCATTAATATATTAATAATCTATTAATGTAATACATTAATGTATATACATTAATGGTCTATTAATGTGTTGTATTACACTAATGTAATATATAATAATAATATATAAATGTAATGTATAAATGAAATTGATTAATTTACATTATGATATATTGATTGATACATTAATGTAATGTATTAATTAATTACATTATGGTATTCTGGGCTTTCTCAAGAACACAAACTCAAGAACAAAGCATGGATGCCCAGAATAATAAAAGTTGGATGCATGCTAGAGGCATTTGATTTTAGAGAGTGGTCCCCTGATGTGCTACGAGATTCAGTTCCAAGCACTAGATCATTCAATTCAATGAAGGTCGCATAACTCCCATCCCTTTAGCTCCAATTACTTTCATAATTTCATAAGGATGTTGCGCCTACCTATGCAGAACAAACTCCCAAAACTTCTAAAGAAATACTCCTTTTTGCATTCCCAAGCCAGTGGAATGAGCCTACTAAAGGGGTTTTTGATTGGTCTAGCCCACACTAACATCAATGAAATCAACACATTGTTTCTGTCGCAAATCTTCAAAGAATTTTCTTGGATTTTTGCATGCTTGGTAGGTCAAGACTCGATGACATTTGTCCCCTGATATGTCTTGTATTTCCTCTATTATTATGTAAATATGGGAAACCTCTTTGATTGGCCCAAGTCATCTCAAACAATATCTCCCATCAATTGTCTAATAAGATGCAAGATATCTCGAAAGGGGGTGGTGACAATGAAGATCTAAATGTTGAAAGTAAAGTGGCAATCATCTTGAAAAATATTTCTCCCAGTAAAAAGAAACAACCAGTTCAGAAGGATTCACATACTATCATAAGTTAAAATATGGGTACAACAAAGATCCCTCCTTTTGAAGGAGACAATCAAATACATCACCGATGGAGGGGTTGTTCCACAACCAACGCAAAGCGTGGAACAATGCACCACCCACACAAAAATCCCTCTTTAGGCCACAAGGTTTAGGAGGGAATTGATGGTTGTAAGGAGAATAAGGAGGGATGCATGAGAGATGGAGATAGATGAGACCCCCCTTGACACAAATTGGAGGCAATGCCTCGGTGATTGATGAACACATCATACTGATAGCAGTTGTTTCCATCAGTCGTGGAGGCGGAGGCGGACTTGGAGGAAGATGCCATGGGATGCAGAATAATAAAGAAGTAATGCGATAGGGAAAGCTCACTCAATCACCTCAAAATTTTGGTCCGGTTAACCTCACAAGTGCAAAGTGGCTACCAGTTGCTTCCAAGTTATTACCACACCTTCAACACTATCTACGTCTCTATCTGTGAATACTCGCCAATCGGGGTAAACAAAACTGCAATGCAATGATATCAGATTCATTTACAACGAAACATGATGCCCTTCCCTTCTCTGTTATTGTTTATTTATTTGATAATTTGATAAAAATGAATTAAAACTGGTAGACTTCTAATGCGTCACGAAATGCTTATTTATTTGATATTTATATAAAATTAATTAAAACTGGTAGATTTCTAACGGGTCACGAAATGCATACCTCAGTTACCTGACAATTTCTCCATGCCACATACCACCGACCACATATTGCGTGATGCATCCTATATGAGAAAAAGTCTGCAACTCAAATCACGCCTCTGTGATACCCATGGATCATGCCGTTAGACAACGCCATGGTATCTTGGTCATGACCTTGAATTATTATAATATTAAATGTAACTCAAATCGCGTCTCTGTGATACCCATGGATCATGCCGTTAGACAACGCCATGGCATCATAGGGCATCCATGGCATCTCTTAAAAACAAAATCTATTGAGTATTTTTTTAAGTCAAACACTTCATTTTCCTTTGGTTTACTCTTTCATATTACGTGCTAACTCGCAGTTGGTGAACGTCGAAAGGATTACTACTATAGTAAAACTCCCGTGTAATTGAAGAAAAAACCTAATTAATACAATAAAAACGCCAGGCCTACCAAAATTCATTGCCAGGCTCACTAAAATCCATAGTGCAGCTTAATCATTCAAACTTGGCTTTCACTATAATTATTAAAATAAAATTGAAAAAAATAAACTTGACAATAATTTACTATTAATACTACATAAATATTATCCAGCTACAAATCCAAGGCCAGGCACGAAGTCTACTTCTGCTTCATACACATCATTGGTTGGTTCTGGGTCAAGGGGATCACGAACTTTTGTAGGCTCTCCCTTCGTTCCTAATCTTGGCATTATGACTTAGACTGCTTAAACGAGTGCTTTTGGTTCTGGATCGACTGCTGATGCTTCTCGATCTATAAGGTCAACCGCCTTAGTTTGTCCCTCCTCTATTGGATTTACAATTGACATGCATGAAGGCCGAAATGATATATAGGAACAATGATATGTCTTTCTAGACATGGAAAATAAAAGACAAACCCTAATGTCTCCTTTATTGGATTTACAATTGGCATGCATTAAGGCCGAAATCCTATATGATATATAAGAACAATGATATACCTTTCTAAGACAAACCCTAAAATTCTACAGGCAAATAATGCAACCAACAGAGCTATTACATATAAATAAATTTAAAAAATTGAAAACTCATTAAAAAAACTATACTAAGGACTGAACTTTCAAGACTGGGAATATCTCACAATTTGTAGGGAAATCAAGGTTGAACGGTTGTAAATTCCTCTGTACATCACACTCCCTCAACAGATAACTATTTGTCTCTGCTAATAAGAGGAATTCCTCATATGTTCATCGTTGCGATAATTCTTGTCCTTCGCTATTCTAAAAACACATTGAACACAGTATGTGCATTCATTCCAATGAAATTGGAAACTGACAAGCTAAACGATGTGCACAGAAAAATTATCGCATCCTTCGCTATTCTAAAAACACTTTGAACACAGTATGTGCATTCATTCCAATGGAATTGGAAGCTGACAAGCTAAACGATGTGCACAGAAAAAGGTTCGTAAGCGTTACACACTCACAACCTCAATCGATATTCTCGATCTGTCTCACACTCTGCCAACTAATGGAATATGAAACGGTCTTTGCTACGTGAATAGAAGTAGGGTAAATGGCAAGAGACCTATTAATCACACCACTAATAAGAAACACCCAATTTATAAAATGGGGGCAAGTTAATAAATTCAATCACAACCATTGATTAAACAGTGACGCCGAAGAATATCGTGTCATTCAAACTGGAACATACACATAATATTTTTAATAAAAAAAATTTAAAATCTGACATACATCAGTAAACACAAACTTGTGGCTGGTGAAATCTTAAAGGTTTAGGCTGGCCCAGAAATTCAAATGGGGATTCACATCTCTCCACTCTGTAACAAAATCTTAATCTTTGCATAGTAAATTTTAAATATGATCAAGTAAAAGTAAAAAATAAACATGTAAACGGATGTCTTTATAATAGAGAGGAAGTTAGTGGTTGAAATCACAACCATTGATTTATTGGGACAACTAAGAATATTCCATCAATATTTAATCTTGTCCATACAAAACTGATTAAGCACTAAAAACCTATTAAATGTGCCCATTATTAATAGGTGTAAGCCTTTCAACGTAATTACACACTTCCATTTATGATGAAGGCAAAGAGTTACACAATTGATGTAAGAAATAAAAAGTTTTTTAAATCATTTATAATGGAAAATTAATTATAAATTATTTTTAGATATAGAATATTATTAAATATAATAAGCACTTGCTATAAAACCTCGGTGTTGACCAAGCTCTCACATACACTTGTGTAATGTAATGCAAGTTGCAACTTTTATAAGATCAATCAAGAAAGACTTTGCATCATTAAAACCCTAAAAAAAAAAAAATGAGAGCGAAGCCCATGCCCATATTRGGGTAGTGTCTCACATGGTTTACTCAATAGAAACTTATCTTTTTGTAAATTCAAGAAACACTTTCTATCGTTAAAACCCTAAACAAAATATATGTCTAAGGGCCTATCGAGGCCCATGCTTCATATAACTTATCTCTTTTTAAATTCAAGAAACACTTTCCATCGTTAAAACCCTAAAGAAAATATATGTCTAAGGCCGAAAGGCCCTATCGAGGCCCATGCTTGATATCCAAGGCAAGTATGAAGTGGTGTGGTGTTACATGGTTTGTTGAATTTATGATATAGAATCCCTTAGTTTCAACTATTTAAGTAAAATTGCGTCATTACTAAAACCTTTCAAATACTTTCATAACAAACTCTTCATTAGTGTGAGGTTGATTCTTCAGGAGTTAAATAATAATTTAGGGATTAAATAATATTTATTTTGGGAGGAGTTAATAATAATTTATGGATTAAATAACAATTTATTAGGGTTAATATGTGTTTCCTTTTAAGAGATCATAAGTTCAAATACAAATGGGGGTATGTATACCTCCCTAGATTTTAGTAGTCAAATAGTTACACTTAGTTGGTTCTTTGTTCTAATAGGTTTTAGTGCATTCATTGATGTTTTCCAATGATGTTTTGTACTAGTGAAGGACAAAAAAAAAGTGAATGACCCTAGTTATTGTACCATTGCATAAAAGTGAATGACCCTAGTTATTGTACCATTGCATAAAAGTTCATATATATATTTATAAGGTGATATGGCTATGCGTGAATTGCTTTCAAATCCATGTCACCAATGTTTGATCTTAGCACATAATCCAAATTTGGTTTTGACTAAACATATTTTGCTAGTAGTTTTCTTCCCTTCAAATGTTCTTTTATAATTCTAATCCAAATACAACTTAGCACTTGATTGTTAATAATACAAATGGCCTTGTAAAACAAATAATTGTTATGCTGTAGGAAAAGTCATGGTCTTTGTGTAATACTTCTCATTAAACAATTTTTGATATGTAAATTTTTTTGTAATATAGTCTGGTCATTTTTTTATGTCTAATGGAATATAGCCTTCAACCATAGAAATGTATATGACTATTTTGAAAATCATATATACTATGTGAATTGGTAAATTTGTAATAGTCTAGATATAAAAAAGTATGCAGAACAGAAATAAATAGAGAGAAATGGAAGATGAACAAAAATATAACCAGAACAACACCACAATAATACCAAAATGATGCCAGAATAATACCAAAAAGAACACTTTGATTACTGAGAGCAATGTTCACATGCCTCTTCGAGGGGGCAACCTTTAGCAGAGCAGAGCTCTATTACAATAAAATCCTAGACAAAAGTTCTCATACCCTCGACTCCTATTTATACTAAATATGTCTATCAAAAGAACCATCTAGAGGAATATCCTTCTAGAAGAGGAAGCTTCTATTAGGTCTTCTTACGTTGGACTTATTCTTCCTTATTGCTAGACCTTATTAATATTGACCTTTATTACATGGAAATATATTATTCTACCTACGTGAGGGGTTAGGTCCCCAACATGTCCTCCCCCTTAAAAACAACCTTGTCCTCAAGGCTTGAGATGGGGAAATTGCTGCAGAATGGTAGCGGGTTCCCAAGTGGAATCTGCTGGAGTTGAGCAGATCTTGAACAATTTTCTCAATTTCATTTTTTTGGGAAAAGGGGTGACGATAGGGACAGATATTGGGAGGAAGGCTTCCTGCGACAAGGGGAATGGAATGATCATGAACACCACGGGAAGGAGGAAGTCCTCAGGGAGTGGAAAAAACCACTTGATGTTTAGAGAGGATGGATTGGAGGTCTTGCGACACAGAGGGTGTCTCAGTTGCTTGTATGGCATGGAGTTGGGAAATAATGCTAGAATGACATTTTTTGAGCAGCTTTTCCATGCGATGGGAACTAATGATCTCTGGGGAACCAACGATGATGCCTTGGAACTTATATTCTTGGCCCTCCTGGTCGAATTGCATGGTTAATTTCTTAAAATCCATGAGAATGGGACCCAAAGTCCTTCGCCACTGTGCACCCAACACAATGTCACAACCGTCCATGTCGATAGCAAACATATGATATTTCAGGTGGTATTCACCAATTTGGAGACGCACATTTTCACAATGCCCTCCACATTTCATGGACCCGCCATTGGAAATCATGATTTGAAAATTATTGACTGCACGGATATAGAAATTAGTTTCTTGGGAAATGCGGCGGTGAATAAAATTATGGGTGCTTCCACTATCAACAAGAATGATAACCTTCCTATGCTTGATGTAACCAATTAGCTTGAGGGTTTGGGGAGCAGAGAAGCCAGTGAGAGCATTTAGGGAAATGACTGGTTCTACTTTAGGAGGGTCTAAGGGAGGGGTTATGTCAGTGGGTTTAGGTGACACTAACACAAGGGGAGCCTCAATATCCTCTTCTGAAACATCCTCTGAGATGGCCATAAAAATATTTTGTTCCTTACACTTGTGTCCCGAAAAATATTTGTCATCACAATTATAACAAAGGCCTTTGAGTTGGCGTTCAGCCATTTCGGCCATGGTCAATTTCTGGATATTTAGTGAAGTAGAAGGAGGAGTGGGAGTTACTGGTTTAGTGAGAGGAATAAAGGAGAGTTTTCGATTTTGAGAAGATACAACTTCTTGTGCTTCCTTAGCTCTTTTAGTAGCGTCCACCCAACTTTGAGCCCGAGCCATGAGGACATGAGCACAAATCTCATCCTTGATGCCACTGATAAAAAAATCTTGGAAAAAAGCATCAGACATGCCCTCTGTACGAAAATCCAGTTGCTCAAAAGCAGCTATAAAGTCTTCCACTGTGCCATATTGTTTCAACTTTTTCAAACGACCTAAATGGTTGGTGTCAGTGTTAAAGAATTCATAAAGCTATGCCACAAAGTGTGTCCAAGCCACATACCCTTGGCGAGGATTTTTTCTCCATTGCCACCATTGCCAACATTCTTGATCTAGATGGAGAACACCATACCGGAGTTTCACCAACTCATCTGTAATGCCATACAAAGAGAAATAATGTTCCATTTGAGTTACCCAGCCAGTGGGATCCCATCCATAAAATTTGGTCACATCCACATGCGGAAGGCGTAGGTCACGCTGAAAGTGATGGGGCTGAAAATTTTAGGAATGAGAGGAAGTTTCATCTTCGATATGCAAAGGTGGGTCAGATAAGGGAAGATCTGCAAGTATATGCAGCTTGGCGCAGATCATCGTAGTGATAGATTCAAGATGGGTAGTAATTGTTTGAGGTCTTGTTTGAGTTTCGCGATTAAGGCGATGTCACATACCCACTACGGAAATAAAAAAAAATTCATTGATTCTCAACGATCAAAATCCCCAAAGTCCTACGGGGCTTAGCGCAGGCTAGCTCTTTCCTTTTTCCACTTCCATGTGGTTGTAGTTCACGACTATGGGCCGAATCACCACTGCGTCTCTTCACACTTCGTGTCTCAGTGCTACCAGAACGTCGAGTCTCTCAACTCTGCAAACCCCGAAGCTTGAAACAACGAAACGCTGAACCCCGACGGGGCTAGCGAGGGGCAAGTTTCTCTCTTGGGGTCTTGTCTACGTGACCCTATACTATGTCCACTCGCTTAAGCCAGCCAAGAGCTTATCGGCTTTTCGCGATTCGGGGAATCGCGATACATGACTTCTACCTTCCCCCATTCAAATCCCCGAAACTTCCAAGGTCTCCAAAGTTTCCCTCCAAAGGGAGATCGACGGCCGTAAGCCTCCCCTGATCCAACGATATGGATCCTTTTGGGGTTTCGGTACTTGGGAGTTCAAAATGAAACGACTCCAAGACTCTTCCCCATTCAAATCTCTGAATTCCGATATGGGAATTCGTGTAAGAGATCGATGGCTCTTAAGAGTGTGGATCCAATTGTCCACGGGATTTCGGGACTTTCCCCTGAACTCTGACCGCTCACCGCACGTCTCCCTTGATGGATGGTCTAGGTTCCTTGAGGATTTCTCCTCTCTACTATCGTTCGTGTCGAAACTTCGGGTATCGATATTTCGCGATTTGCGAAGGCAAGGTCTCTTGCCTTCTTAGTTTCCCAGATGCCGAAACGTCGACCGACAGCCACGTGTCCCTTCGATGGACGGCAGCGACCTTCAACCAAGATCAATAGTCGTGATCTTTTTGGGATGATCAACGATCACTATCACATCCCGACTTTCCTCAATCTTATTCACACCTCATGCCATTTCATAGTTTCGGTGATCGGGATTTCGTGATTTGCGAAGACAAGGGTTCTCGTCCTTTCATGTTCCCGGGTGTTGAAATGCCGAAGCGCTTACTAGCAGCCTCGTATACTCTATAGATGGACGGTCCTCGTTGTTTCACGATTTCGTGACTCGCAACCTCCAGTGACACAATCCTTTCCCAACTCGAATCCCCGGTATCTGAAATACCGATGGACTCTCGATTTCCTTCACGTGTCCGTCACGGATGGACGGTCTAGATCTATATCAGGAATTTCACCATGGAGTGGCCCGATTTCTTGTCATCAGGACTCCAGGAATCCTAAATTCTGAATCCCCGATACCGACTCCTCTCTCAGGACTTTCGCCCTTGTTCACGAGGGCTTAACCCTCATGCATCTCCTAACTGATCCAACAACTGTTGGGTTTTCTATCTAAGATCTAACGGCTCAGATCTGTCCCACATCGCGCACTCTCCCACTACTCTCTGGACGTGGAAAAAACCAACGGTCCAGATAATCCCACAGACCTTGGAGATCTACGGTCTCGATTTCCTCGCTATTCACGAAGATAGGGTGAAAAGAGGCAAGGCATGTAACGCCCTTGTTTCTTCCGTCAATCTAACGGTCATGAATGACCACAGATCTTCCGACCGGATCTCATCCGTCGATTGATACTTATCCCTACGCTACTACTTCGGGATTTTAAGAGGGTCATTCCTCCTCGTACAGGGTTGTTAAGACTTGCGCATTCAAGTCCTTTTTCCAAGTTCTTGGTAAACCTTTCCAAGGAGGGTATCTCTGTGAAGAGATATATTCCGGGGCATTCCTGGAGAAAGATAAGGGGAAACAAATTCCCGAGAACGTATTGGAAGTTTTTCTTGGCTCAACTTACGCATAAATAAATTCATTTATTAACATAAGCCATGCGTGGTTTTTCTATTATAAGAATACATCTACCATTTCTTATCAAAACACTGCACATACAGTCTTATACTATAATCATTCACAATTTCATAGTTTATGAGAATATATGTCAGCATATGAATTTCAAGATGCAAGATGTAAAACACTTATCAGAAATAACACCAGAAGTGAGTGCAATTGCTGAGAGGGGTGCTCGTTTCCACCCAACCGTAGGCTCAACTATTCCAATAGGATTTACAACTAGCCACCCCCGAGCTGAGACCATGATGCTGCGAGACTGTGTCTCAGTTTGCCAGTGACCGAGAATGAGGGTTACTCTCCCCCTTCTCTACTATCACTCACTCTGCGTATCTCCAGAGTTCTCTTTCTCCCCTCGCGTCATCCCCCAATCGCTTCTCCCCCACGCCTTATCCTCTTACGAGGTTGCATGTGGCATGATTTCCCTCGCGCTGGTCAGGCTTGACGGCTCTACGGATGGGCGGTTCACCTCCCCATCCCTCATTAATTCCTGAGGAGCCATCTTCCTACTAGCCTACGAGACATTTAATTTGGGGCCAACGAGCCGCTTTTAGTTCTCCGGGCCAGTGAAGTCCAAATACGGTATTGTTTTTGGTGGAAGTTAGCGCCACCATTCTAGGTGCCTTCCACCTTCTTTTTCCAGCCATCGTGGTCTCATTTTCAGCATATCCCCTCTCAGCAGTCCTGTAATATAAATGCATAATATTATTCACATTCATCGACCTTTTCCACAAGGTCCATTTATATCACACATTCTCATTTCTGAGTTTGCCACAGTTCTTGGCCAGTCCAGTTATTTTTACAAACTGGTGGAAATAGGGTGTTACAATTCCCTCCCCCTTAAAGGAACATCGTCCTCGATGTTCTTATCTATTAACATGAATTGCATTTACAGAAGTAAACAAAATTGGATATGCATGTCTCATGGCATCCTCCATTTCCCATGTAGCCTCATCTGGGCCAAAATGTCCCCACTGCACCTTGACCTGTGCAATGGTTCGGTTTCAGAGCGGGGTTTCCTTTTTGTCCAGTATGCATTGGGGTTCTGGTAGAAATTATCCCTTCGGTTCCACTTGGATCACAGACCAGTCAATTATATGGTTAGCATCATGTACATATTTCTTCAATAATGAAACATGGAAAACATTATGTGCTTTTATTGTGGGCGGAAGTGCTAGCCTATAGGCTACAAGTCCCACTCTATCTAGAACCTCAAAGGGTCCACAATGCCGAGGTGCCAACTTGGCACAAGCTCCCATTTTCAGGGAACTTTTTCTAGGCCTAACTCTAAGATATACATGATCTCCCGCTTTGAACTCTCTTGGAGTTCTCTTTTGGTCATCATAACTTTTCTGTTAGTTCTGAGAGGCCTTCAGGTTTTGTTTTATCTGAGTCACATGCTGTTCCATTTCTTTCAACATGTCGGGTCCAAAAGAAATCCTATTTATGGGATTACTCCAGCTGACTAGAGTATTACACGATCTACCATAGAGGACTTCGAAGGGACTCATCTTTAAGGATGCCTGGTAGCCGTTGTTGTAGGAGAATTCTACGAGTGGCAGGTAGTCTTCCCACTTCTTGGGTTGATGCATTACATGCATTCTTAGCATGTCTTCAGGTACTTGGTTCACTCTTTTCATCTGTCTGTCGGTTTGAGGGTGATAGGCGGTGATAAACAACAATTTGGTCTCTAAACCAGCCATCAATGATTTCCAAAAGTTAGAGGTGAATTTCGTGTCTCTGTCAGACACGATCTCTTTCGGCATACCATGCAGTCTGAATATCTCCTTCATGAACACCTGGGCGATATCGATTGTTTTGCAGGTTGATTTGACAGAGATGAAATGAGCAGACTTGCTCAATTTATCCACCACTACCATAATGACATTGTTATGTTTGGTTGAGGTTGGTAATCCAGTGATGAAATCCATGGAGATGGTTTCCCATTTCCATTCTGGGATTGGTAAAGGTTGCAATAATCTTGCTGGGTGTCGATGTTCTGCTTTAACCTGCTGGCACTCTATGCATTTGGCTAAGTACTTGGCTATGTCTTTCTTCATTCCAGGACAATAAATTGTCTCTTGGTGGTAGTGATCATTTTTTGGTATCCTGGATGACCGGAATAGGGTATTTTATGTAGTTCATCCAGTATGAACCTCTTCAAGTCGTCACAATTTGGAATATACAGTCTATTTTTGTAAGTGAGCAGACCTCCTTCGGTCATCTAGTAGCCTTCATATTTTACTCCAGTGAGTTCTTGCTGTAGATACATGGCCACGGTCTAGACGAAGGGATCTGTTTCTTGTGCGTTTCTGATTATTTCATTGACTTCTGTCTCACAGGTGCTCACCGCTGCCAGGTGAATTGTTTTCATACTTCTGCTAAGGGCATCGACCACCCTATTTTTCTTTCCTTTAATGTGTTTGATTTCGAAATCAAACTCGCTAAGGAGGGCCATCCACCTAGCTTGTCTATCATTGAGCTTTGGTTGATCAAACAGGTATCGCAATCCACAGTGATCTGTCATAAGTACAAATTTTCTTCCTAGGAGGTAATGCCTCCACATTTTCAAGGCATGCACTATGGTAGCCAGTTCTAGATCATGGGTCACATAGTTGACTTCATGCTCGTTCAATTTTCGAGATTCATAGTAGATCACACTTCCTTCCTGCATAAGGACTCCTCCGAGCCCTTCCCTACAGGCATCTGTGCACACAAGGAAGTCAACTTCTGGATCAACGATCTTTAGTATGGGTTCATGGGTCAGTAGATGTTTCAGGGTTTGAAACCTTTCTTCACATTTCTGTGTCCACATAAATTTTTTCCCCTTCTTCTGGAGGGCAGTGATTGGGCAACCAATCTTGGAGAATCCTTTTATAAATCTCCTATAGTATCCTGCCAATCCCATAAAGGATTTGATATCTGAAACATCCTTCGGGGTAGGCCATTCCATGATAGACCTGATTTTGTCAGGGTCTACCGCTACTCCTTCTTCGGAGAGAACATGGCCTAAGTAATGTATTTCCTTCTGGAAGAATTCACATTTGCTAAATTTGGCATAGAGCTGATGTTTTCTTAGGACTTGCAGCACAAGTCTAAGATGCTCTTCATGATCTTTTCTGTTATTGGAGTAATTTAATATATCATCAATAAAAACAAGCACAAACTTGTCTAGGAATTTGCTGAGTACATTGTTCATTAAGCACATAAAAGTGGTAGGGGCATTGGTTAACCCAAATGGCACCACCACAAACTCATAGTGACCATACCTCGTTCGGAAGGTAGTTTTATGAATGTCTTCACCCTTGATTCAGACTTGATGGTATCCCGACCTCAAATCAATCTTTGAGAAAATAGACGTGCCTCCCAATTGATCGAACAGATCATCGATCCTGGGCAAAGGGTACTTGTTCTTTATGGTTACCTTATTAAGTTGTCTATAATCTATACACAGTCTAAGGGTGTCATCCTTCTTTTTCACAAACAGGACTGGTGCTCCCCATGGAGACATGTTGGGTCGAATATAGCCTTTATACATCATTTCTTTTAATTGCAATTTGAGTTCAACTAACTCAGGTGTGCTCATCCGGTAGGGTATCCTAGACACCGGCACCGTTCTTGGTGGAAGTTCTATCGAGAATTCTATGTCCCTTCTCGGAGGTAGACCCGATACCTCTTTCGGAAACACATCTTTGTATTCTCTCAGGATAGGGTGATCGTCAGGGCTTGGTTTATCACCTTCGATTATTTTCAACATCTGTATTTCATATAGGGGACATCCCTTTCATCAATACTTTTTCATTTGCAAGGCTGATATTTGTCTCACCGAGACGGGTTTTCGGATCCCTTGAAGGGTTATTCTTCTTCCTTCTTTACTTACACACTCTAAGGTTTTATGGTAACAGTCTAGTTTAGCTTTATGGGCGGTTAGCCAGTCCATACCAATCAACAGATCATATGATCCCAGGGGTAATATGTTAAGGGTTTCTTGGGTGGGGAATTCACCCAACATTAATTGGCAGGCTGGTATAACCTCTGCTATCTTCCTTTTGGTGCCAGTGGCTAACTATACCAACCATGGCTTGATATGTTTTTGTGGCTGTAGTTTACACTTATCAATATCTTTAGGGGCTATATAACTCAAAGTTGAACCAGGGTCAATCAAAACAGACACTAGATGGTTGAAAATCATACCTTCTATTTCCACTACTGAAGCTTGATGGTCAGCTTGGTTATTATCCAAGGTTGCATAAATTTGTGGCACACTCCTGGCCACATCATTGACGGTAGTAGTTTCCTAGATGTTATAAATCCTCCGACTATTCTGTTGTTGGTGTGGAAAGTCTCTCAAGAAATGTTCCTCTCTACAACCCCAACATTTCAGAGGTTCTCTCTTGGTGTTATCCACCTTTACTGGTATAGGTCCAGAACTTTTATTTCCGCTCAAGAAGGGAAAATTCTGCTGGTGTACACTCCGGGCTGGAAAGTTCATTCTTGGGTTCTTCTTGTAGTTCTTAAATCCTGGGGATTTGATCCCCTTTTTCTGAAATCTTGAACTGTTCTTCGGTTTCCATCGTTGACGAGGTTATGCTCGATGCCCAAACTGTTCATGACAATAGGTTGCCTTTCGAATAGTGCCTTCTAGGGTCTTTGGCTCATCAAATTCAATTATGTTATGATATTCCTTGGGTAGCCCACTGATTAAGCATTGCACCTTTGCCTTTTTTGCTTTTATATAAGGTACATACCTCAACAAATCAAGGAATTTGTTGACATATTTTTCTATAGTAAGTTGTCCCAGTTTGAGTTCATAAAACTGTTTAGTCTTT